>JAOWBL010022629.1:22500-27782 GCA_028564865.1 Zenarchopterus dispar
GTCACGAACTCATTCAAAAATGTCCACAAGCCCTTGAGTTGTTGAGACTGTCAAGGCACTACATACTTTCAATTGCACCTCCACACATAGGTGTATAATTTTCAATAAGTAACATATTCCCTCCTTTTTTAAACTTGAGCTCATGTAATGCCTTTTATAACAGCTTGCTTGAATGAACTGAATATAAGCCATCATTGTTAGGTATGATGAAAACTGAAGGTGGCCTCTGAATAACACGAAGTGGTAATAATACCACACCACGATGACAATAGTTCCCATCGAAGTTGAATAACTGCGATTTTACTATTTTTCCATTTAGTTTGGTTGTTTTTTTTATTTTATCTTGTGCACAAGAAGAAGTAAATGCAATTGATAAAACTTGTGAAGGATCTATTTAGATTTTCTGAAAAGTTTATTAGTCAAACAGTGCAAACTACACTATGATTAAAGGTGGGGTAAGTGATTTCTGGAGGCAATAGGGCCTGTTGAGCAAAATATCAAAACACTAGAGCTCCGCCTCTCACAATTAACATACATATCCAAAGCAAAACCAATTGCAGAAACATGAACCCTCCCTCTGTCAAATTTATGATGTACAATCTTCTTGCTAAGTCAGAAAAAAACCCACTTATATACTGATTAAACTATTCATCACTTCCTTTTAAACTCTACTATATAATAATTTCATATAATTTTAGATGGTTTTTTTGAGCATGTAATAAATATATACTGTATTTTCAAATGTTACATAGTCATGGAGAATCCTTAACAAACTCTAGTCTCATATGTCATCTTAATTTTTGTCAACTCAGCACATTTATTGAAAAACTGCGAAAGTATTAGTCTTTTTAAAGATTTCTCCAAAACACTAACCAATGATTGCATCATTTAGAAAACTATATCTAGTAAAATATTCTTCTATATTTATGCCCATATTTGGTTTAGTTTTGAAAGTAAAATAAATACGTATGTTTTCTTTATCGAAATCACAGCAAAAATGGATTTTGTTCAGAATTATTAAACAAAAATTATTTCCTCCAAACCTCACTGGATCCTTCAGCTAGCGCTTGACAAAGTGTTCTTGACTAAAGTTTGCCCACAAACATCTGAGACATGGGGATGTGGTTTGAATATCTGTCCTTCGGTCTGATGAGACCAAACTTGTCCTTGAAGGGAGAGGTTTCAACCTTAAATTCAAAAAATTCAAATTCAAAAATATTTGATTAATTCCTGAAGGGAAATTAATTGTTGCAGATGCTTTCATTACTTAAGTCTCTTCAGAGATTGATTGTATAGGCTTATTGCTGCGAGCAATTGTGGAAGAAAGAGGATTATGTTGATATTCTGAGGAATAATATCGAGAGATCTGTTCCCAGTCTAGCTATAGGTCGCTGCTGGGTTTTCCAACAAGACAATTACCCAAAACACTCATCTAAGTTTGTCCATAACTTTTTGAGGAACCAAAATCAATCTGAAGTGGCCCTCAATCCCAGATCTCAATCCTACTGAGACTAATATCCACACTTGGAAACCATATTATTTGATTAAGCTGGAAGAATTTGGCATGGAAAAATGGGCCAAGACCTTTGAAGAGTTATCTCCCAACTTAATTAGGAATTACAATTTAAAAAAAAAAAAAGATTTTTTTTTGTGAGTCATGAAGGTTATACTTTTGATTATTCACTGTCAGAGGGATAATAATTTTAGCCGTGGCATATCTTTTTTTTTTTCTTGTTTCAGTTGAGCACAACAATAAAATATCTTTATTTAGTTTGTTAGAAAAAAAAGTCGATCTATTTGGAAACAAACTATAAATACTTCTGTGTTTAATAATTTTCATGTAAGATTTTGTGGTTTTGTTTGATTTCATTATGAAGTTTGACTATAACTGTTTCGATTGGCCATTTAGTGACTCACAAGTGAAAAAGCAAAATCAAAAAAACTGTAAGAAAACTTCAGGTATGTATTACAGGATGTACAGGTGAAACAGGTGAAGAAGAAAAAAGCTAATGAGAAATGTGAAGGCGTTAGAGGAGAATTTGTTATTTGAAGAACTGATTGTTCATTTTTGAAGGTGGAAAGGAATGTCTGCTCTTGAGTTTTTGATAGCTCCTCCCACTCCCACCAGGTGAGCTGGACCTGTGGTCACTCTGCCTGAATCCATAAGGGACGTATGACCCTTATGGATTCAGGATTCATTCAGGATTCTTATGGCCATTTGTAGCCAGTGAAAATCAGTGAGTAATGCAAAGAAGTGCGCTCTATTTAGCTGATCTGAAACGACCGTGTTCTTGACCCGTGACTGCTAGAAAACCTGCTAAAGGCCTTGAGGTAGTTGAGGCAAGAGAAACCATGGTTTGCATTGGAAATCCGATGGCACTTGCAGTCCAATACAGCCTGATTTTCTTCTTATCCTGTAAAGTGCAAAGAGGCAGCTATAGGGATATGGTTGGAGCAGGACAGCTGTGATCAATCGTGACATCCAGGTTTCTTGAAACTTTCCTTGAGGGAGAAAGGTGAAGATGTGAATTTTACTTTCATATTGTATTGAAGCAAGTAATAAGTCAGGATGCCCAGCAGAGCTTCCCAGGAGGTTCATGGTTGTTTCAGCAGGACAATGCCAAAACTCATTTGGCAGGAATTACAAGAATGTGGCTTCATCGACACGTATGTGTATACATTTCTGGTTCACTACTATCCAGATCAGTCTTCTGCTGAAAATGAAAAGAATCAAACAGCAACGACCACAAACTATCATGGAGCTCAAATCTGGATTCCTCTTAAAAAAACAAAAAAAAAAAAACCAGACAGAATCCATATCTTCAGCTGCCAAACAACCCAAACAATGTAATTAAAAGGAAGGTTCATATAACACATTAGTAAAAATGCCTCTCTAACAAGATTTTTGAGTGTGTTAGTGGAACAGAAATTCTTGATTTGTTTAAGTTATCTGAAAACAATTAAGTCGGTCAGTGAAGACTTTGAAAATCAGCCCATTTGTACTTGTATCCATAAAAAGAAAAGGTTTCAAAACATTTTTAAAAAATTATGGTTTTACAATGTTTAGATGTCACCTTCCTTCATTTTGTTTAGTTTAGTTTTTTTGATAATTCTGTTCATTTTTAACACATTATGTTGTTTAATAACGATAGAAATGATTTAATATTTTAAAACCCACGTAATGCCAAGAACAGGAAAACAAATCCAGACGAGTTGAAGAGGAGTCGTCAAAAACGTTGAACAGGAGCAAAGGGAGAGAAAAGAGGAAGACATTTCATGTAAGATTCCTTGCAGATGAATTAGGGAAACTTGGAGTTGTGATGAGGGCATAGTGGTAATACTGAACGAGACATGGCAACATGGCGTAAATGTCATTTTATGAGGTAATATTATCAGAAAGAAACTGCAGAAAGACCGGTAAGGAAAAGAGCAGGGATGAATCCAGGACTTGTTACTGTAATGAAACATCTATGCACCCTGTAACTGTAACTGCTGACTGAGTTTCTGTCCATGCTGTCAATCAAAAGACTTCACTGGCTTTACCTGCAAATGTGATGGCATCAGAGATACTGTTGCCTGGCAACAAATATAACACCCCACAGCATTTTTGCATTCTCCAATGATCTCTGGAGATTTCAACCTTGTCACTTTTCCACCATTTGAGCAACTGATTTTTATTTCTGTTTAATTAGTATTAATTTATGCCTGTCCAGGTTGTACAGGGTATATCTATCTCTCATAAAATATAAACTGGGATAGTCTCCAACAGCACCCTGCTATCCTGAAACAGCATAAAGCAGTTACAGAGAATGGGTTATCTTTTTTATTATCATTATTATTCCTGAATAATTTATACTGCAATAAAATGATATGCCATTGGGGCTTAATAAAGAATTATTCAATTCAGTTGAGTGTTTGCAACTCAGTTATTGTTGGTTTGTAGTCTAATTGTGTTTTTTAAAAAATACAAGCATATTAACTTAAATAAATCACAACAGAAGTATGTTAATGTTCAAGTAATAGCAATTAAAACATGCTACAATAGTTATATGACTCCCCCATCAACAATACTGAATTCATGTCTTTGTGATAAATCAGAATCATGTCTGCTGTGTTGGATCATTTCTGCTACAGGTGGAACATTACACAAGAAGGGATACTGAGAGGCAGTATTTTCTTCATTCTGACTGGATAATGTCTGTAATTATGTGGATTTGTGAACTGCCTATTGATTCTATTAGCTGTGATGATTTTATAGAGGTATCAGTCATCCAAAACGACTAATTCACTCCTGAGATATGAGTTTGCACAAACACACCTCAGCAACCTAATAAATGTCCGTTCTTTCTGCTGCTCCATCTTCAGGGTCAATCAGTTGCATATCTTTTCTCATGTACTAAACTCTGAAAAGAGGTCAAATAAATCCATTCACAACAAAAATGGCAATACTAAGTGTGCCCAAAGAGCCTAGATGTTGTCAGTGTTGCTTGGCCTGTAAGTGTATAAGCACATTGTGCACTGCTTTTTTTTTCCTTAAACACACTAATAAAACTCTTGCTTCAATGTTCCCTAAGTCCCAGAGTGAAGAAGAGGAGGTAATATGCTAAATGATTATTTATTTGTGGTCTATTATTAATATTACCCATATAATGTCTCATAACTCCACATTTATTTGTTTACTTGAGCTGTGGACTTCCTGTTCGGGCAGTTTGCATAAATCATCTAACTGTAAATAATAATAATAAATAAAAATAATTTTTATTTACTCACTGATTGAGGTGTTATTGTTTATTGAGGAAAATATATCTGAAAATGTGAAAATACTGCTTGTTACTTCTGCGTTTAAAATGTTTCGCCGCTGCTCTTGTTAATGCATCTAATGGGTGCTTTCAGCACCTATTTGCTGTTTTTCTTGTCAAATTAATTAATTTTTTTCTGGCTTTTAATGCTACTTTTGTTGCTCCAGTGACAGAAAAACATGATTATGTAGGAGGAAGTTCCTCTTACCTTTCCCTTCAGACACAGTTAACATCAAAGTTATTCTATTTGCCTAGATTGGAAGTTTAAGTTATTTCTCAGTTTTACAGTCAGTTGTTTGGGTTACGGGTGTCTACGGAGACGGTTCTGAACAGAAAATAGATCATTCATTTACAGACATACCTCAGCATGCAGCAAAATGACAAATCACAGAGATCACTCTGTGATGTGTGCTTATGGCTGTGCATCATCCACCTGGCTCCTTTTCTGAGTTTTTGTCTGAATTCACATTCCATTAAAGGTTT
>JAOWBL010022733.1:0-33093 GCA_028564865.1 Zenarchopterus dispar
CTTAGTGACAGTCCTGCTGATTGTACGGTGCACAGCGCCCCCTTGCTGCCTATTTTGTAAATATAATCATTTTCAATGCAAAACGGTTCACAACTTAAAAGTTCACTCAACTTAAGACATATAAACTGTATTTTACATCTCTATGAACCATGGAATGAGCACCAGCTCATGTTTTACCCTAACTTTTATCTGATTTTGGGGGGGTTCTGGTAAGTTCCACCATCAGCTCCTCTGCAGGTCTTCATGTCTGATACAATACCGACCTCTTTTGGAAAACAATCAGTAGCGCTGTTTGATGATTTAAAGGGTCAGTACTTGCAAATCACAGACTGCGAGATTTTACTATGATGATTTGAGAAAAGTCTGTATGTTGTTAGAGTTTAGTAAAAAAAAAAAAAAGCGTTTTCACTTCCATAAAGAAAGCATTCATCTTTAAGTTATGCCTTGGTGGACCACCATCAGCCACAGAGCATCAGAATTACAAATAATTAGATGAATATGCATGTTCACATCACATTTTTATCAATCGTCTCCTATATTATGGTGACAGTATGTGTTATAACAAAATTAAGAGATTATAATATAGGCTATATGTAGGCTGTAAGAAAAATTCTGTTCAAGTTTTTCATGGAATAATTCTAATTATTTTAGAAAATCAGAAGAAATCTAGAATTTAACGTTTGTGACACATTCAAAAGAAGAGAGTCATAGATAGTAGTGTTGCAACTTTTCTTTGACTTATATTTTCCTATTGTTTAAGAACTGAAGATACTAATCATTGTTTTTACTGGAAACCTGAAGGCTGGATGAGTGGGGTTTTTTTTGTTTGTTTGTTTGTTTTTTGTATTGGGTCCTACTTCTGCAGACTTAAAATTAATGGTTTTCTGACATACTCCCAAGTGGTTCTATTGATCAAGGTGTCATAACAGTTTGGGTCAAAGGTCCATACATTTCCAGCATCAGTTTCCTGCCTTGAGTTTTCCACGCTGAATCTTTCCACAACATTGTGCACTGTGGATGTAGAAAGAGTTACATTTTATAAGATATACAGGTTTTAAAGGAGATATTTTTTTGTTTATTTATCAAACTGATCAATGTCTCTCTAAAGCAGTAAAACCATAGTTCCCATTTTTTAGTGGATGCTACTTTCAAACCCAGTCCTGGCTTCTTCATCTTTTAAACTTGTTCATCTTCTGCTTGCAGAATCTTACAGAATGTTGATATTTGTAAAATGTGCCTTTTATTTGCCTTTATCCGCCCGTGAGAAACATTTTTTTCTTTTAAGGCCATATTTTTCCTTCACTTAAATAACAATGCTACAACTCAAACATTTCTTTAAAAAAGATAACCTGTGTAGCAAATATCCCTGTCTGTGTTCAGAGTGGGGTAATAATGTTCTGATCAGTAATGGAGCAGCTTTGATGGCAAAACTCTACCAGGAAAGAACGCTTGATCAATCAGTGGTGTCTGTTATAAGTATCAATTTACTGGCAATGTGTTTGATAAGTAAAGTAAGTATCACTGAATGTTAAAGAGAACACCAACACATTTTACAAACCAGATGCTAAGTTTAGCAGAAAAATTGTTAATGAAGTAAGAAGAAGAAAAAGACCTAAAAGAGATTTTCAAATACAATATGTGCAGAAATTTAATAAAATAGTTTAGTAAACCCTTGTGAATTCGAGTTAGCCTTAATCTGATGAGGAAATGTTGGATTAAAAAAATGGATGATGGAGTCAGTTCATAAACTGAGCCGCACAGCAGCTGGACACATCCAACACTCAACATTCCCTCTCTGAAGAGGTCGTAGATGAGCCCGGAGACTCGCTGTATCCCACAGATGTACTTTTATGGAGAATTTAAAATCTGAAAAGGGAATGATATTTTACCAAATTAGCAGAATTTCAACCAGCATGGAAAGATAAATGATTTAAACAATACAACAAGGCACTTCCCAAAGCTAGAAGTAATTATGCATGATTATTAAATGAGAACAAGATCAAAGGCTTGTGGCGCTGTTGGGCCTCTATTGTTTTCTTTTATCTGTCATTAGCAGTGACTCCATCTGTTTTAGTCATAAAAAGCAGAACCTTTTAACTACCATTACTGATGAAACCTTTTGTAAATGTCTCAGATGACTTTAAAACAGCTTCACCTTGTAGAACATGTAACCTAACCCTAACCCTAACCTAACCTTGTCTGAAAGCGATTATGATTTTTTTATTTTGTAATGACACAAACTTTTTCAACAAGCTGTGAAGCCTGATGCAAAACACCAGCAAATGACAGTAAATAAATTAAGGACAATAGACAAGTGATAGAATGAAGGTGTAGTTTTTTATAGGCAAAATAGGAATGTCAATGTCTGCATCAATTTTGAAATTATACTGAGCCGAGCAGATGTTAAAACACAAAACTATGAGTTTAACAATATATTTCATATATTCAACAATTACAAAATATCTTTATATTAAGAAACTGAGCGTGCACGGGGGCTCATGTTTTATTGTACAATAGTTTATGTAGTAACACAAAACAACCAGCAGATGGCGCACGTGTCTTAAATTTCATGCTTGTACCAATTTAAGCTCGATCTTATCACATTGGAAACAGATTTATCACAAAATCATTTTAAATATGCTATTATTTGTCAGGATATTATAGTTGCCTGACAGATATGTATATTTCTATGCTTGCTGGTCAACAATTAGTTGTCAAAATTGAGGTGACAATATATTAAAATTATCCATTATAACACAAGACAAAAATGATTCAGTTGAATTAACTGTCAAAAAAAAGAAAAGAAAAAAGAAAAAAGTAATGGAAGGGATGATATTACATTCTGTGTGGTGTAGAAAAAAATAGACAAAATCCTCTGAAATTCTGCCCAGGAGGGGCAGCTGCAGATGACAGGAACTTGCCAGGATTCTGGCCAGCTCTGTTCTGGAGATGTATGTGAATGATGATACTTTCAGATAACATGTGGTATTGCTAATTGGGTTCATGTAGGGAGCTGGTTGCAAGTTGACCAAAAAGCAAATGCTTTCCAGGAAGTGCTACTCAGTTTTTGGAACTGTGGAGATGATGCATCGTGTATCTTTTTTCTGCACCTGCCAGTGAAAAGCTCCGGCTGTGGATGTATTGACGAGGAGGAGATGAGCTGCAGCCAAGAAGAAGAGGGTGAGAGTGGGAAGCAGTTTGACAGCCTGCTGGAAAGAGAAGCACCAAGACTCACAAAACTGGGGGTTCATTTGGAGTTGCCGGGGCAGCTCAGCACAAAATACCATATTTTTTAAAAAACACAAAACTAACAGTTTTTTTCTGAACCAAAACTTTTCTTTTTATACCACAGTTGCATATGGCTTCAAATTCGAACTCCACAGCCAAGAAAAGTGGAGCATTGCTAAATCAGCTTCTCCTTCACTGTGTTTGTGGACCAGTTGGTTCTGTACCGTTGGACCAGGTGTTGCCACAGAATTCACTATGGCAAGTCAAAATAGTCATAAAAATAATGCAGTCAGTAATAAAACAGCAGAAAAAAAGTTTTTACCACGTTTGCAAAGCTAAAATGCTGTAAAAGACATCATTTTTTGTTGCTTCTGTTGACACTAAACATTCTCTGGTGTCTTTGAATGCAGCTTTTTGAGGCGTTCAATGACTGTTCGTAAAGGCTCCAGGCCCTAACTACTAGAATGCGTGTAAAGACAGTGCTTTATGGAATTACAACACATGTAAAATTGTGTGTTTTGATATGTCATATTGATCCTTACCCCTTGGTTTTTTTTTTTGTTTTTTTTTTTTTGTTTTCACAGCCACTAAAATTAGCCTTTGACCACCCAATCAATAAATAATGAAAGCAGACCACACCAGTTCTCCTTTGCAGTTGGATTGCATCCATTGTCCTGATAAACCATCTCTGCAGTTTTTCTGCTGTTCACAAAACAGTTTTGCACTCTAAAAGGCATTTTATCACAGAACACATAAGCACAGTAGTTCTTTTTACAGCTTGGCTTTCAGAACCTCTGTATCAAGGTTCAATTTTTTATATATATATTTAAACTTCATTAATGGCCCAGGGATGGCACAATGGTCCTTGCTCTCAGAGGTGCATAGAAATGTCATTCCTTTTACAGCTGAAATGAACTGAAGTGTTAATGTAGGTGCCATTCATGGCTGTAACAACACAGAACTCGAGATACCAAAACTGAAAACTCAGTTACCACCTAATGAACAAATAGCTGTGTATTCAGGTCCAGCCACACTCAAGACAAGCTTATTTCAGATATTGTTTGAGTGGCAACACCTGAAATAAGTATAAATGGACAAATTCAGTCAGAATGACTATCAGCTACCATTAGTCAGTGTCATACGTTTCCAAGAGCTAAGCAAAACAAAAATAGTTAACTTGTCATAACTAGGCTAAGCTGTCTGTGTTCCAAATGGCTTCCAGGCTTACTCATTTGGCTCATTTGCCTGTTGTTTTTTGTTTTTTTTCTTGTTTTTTTTTCTTTTTTTGTGTGTGTTTTTTTGCTTTTTTTCCTTTTTTTTTTTTTAAATAACCCGAATTATGTAGAGTCATCTCCTGCCATCTCCAAAGGTACATAAAAACACAAATTTGTTTGATATTTTCATAAGGCTGGCATTTGTATTCGTGAGGCCATCAGCCACAAATAAATCCCACTCGTCACTTTGGCAGTTTCACTTACATGTAAGTAACGGTTATTTCATAATTGTTTGCCAGAGGAAAAATAAGCAGGCTTGATATCTGTTATGGAGCTAGTTTGAACCACTTGGTGCAGAGTTCCTTTTACACAAAGGAACATTTGATGAAGCTGGGGAGCTGTGGAGAGAAAAGAGTCAATAAGACCTGAGTCATATCTAAGTTCTATATTTTTTTTTCTCCAATTTTTGCTGCCATTGAACCATTAAACATTTATTTATCAACCTTTTTTGTGAGACAACAGATGCCAAAATGGTTTGAAAACTCTGGTTTTATCTTGAAAGCGCACGTTTCCAACATTTGTTTCACTAGTAAAATCTTCATGTCTTCTCATTTAGACATCTTGCTATGAAGCTACAAGCAAAGCAGCATGAATATTATTCCTCAGTAAAACAGAAGTGCATTAGTCAAAAAACATTCCCTAAAAGAGGCCCATAAACTCTAAACTTTACCGTGTGTCCTCCGGTCCAACCTTCAGTAACACGAGACAGTATTTGGGGACATGTTTTGTACTTTTCTAATGCAGTGTGTAAAAGTGGAACAGCTGGCTTCGCTCCAACGGGGGACAAAAGACCTTGCTTGGAGAAAGCCCTGCAATTACTGACTGGGTTCAGTCTGATCCCTGTCGAAGATTTTTTTTTAAAAGTACCTTTTGTACTGTGCTTTACAAATGATGCAATTTTCTTTCAGAGAAAGCAATTTTCTCCCCATTTCTAAATTCTCAAACCTTCTTTAAAGTAATCAGCGTGATTAAGGCAGCCCATTTAGACCACAAACAGCAACATGAACATCACAAATGAAAGAAAATCACAGACAGTCTGACAATTTAATCCGAATCTTGATGAGAGGACAATGGCTTTTATGATCTATTTTTGTTTTCCAAAATAGAGGCATCAGCATCCGGCGTTGAACAAATTCTTCTTGAGTACTGTAACTCTTGAGATAAGTATGTAGTTCCTGTGTTCATTCAATACTTCACTTCGCTCACACTGAAACTGCACAGAAGGTGACATGCACAGTGGCATGCACATAATCCTACATGCATACGCTGTGGAGGAAGTGTGGATGATAATTAAGAGGTGACGGTGCTCAGCGCTTCCCACATCCACTTGACCTTCAGTCCAATTTCATCTCCCTTTGAAAACTTCAAGGCTGCAGCGGCGGGGAGCTCCTGCAGATAATGAAACTCCACCCGACACTTTGTGCTGATCTGACTAAACGGTGAGGCCCATCGGGGAGTCATTGCACTCTTCGAGTGGGAGACATGGAAGTATTTTATCTCCTAATTCTGGCTTTTGTTTTTGCCTCTCCCTCTTTCAGCCTCTGAGACATCTGTTTAATCAAGACCTGTGCGTACAGGCAGAGAAAATCACCTGATGCCTTCTTGTGAACTTTTATCAGCCTTTTCTCTGAATTCATCCAGTCACCTACTAGGTTACGCAGACAGCCACCGGACAGACAGAAAAACGCAGTAAAAAAAAACCCTACAGTCATTGGTTTCCTCTGATGCCGCAGTTTCAGCGCTCCCATCACTCAGAACTAAAAATACATGACTTGATCAGGGATCTCCCTGGATTTAATGACTGAGGAGGCTCCCAGATGGTGGCGTTATAAGTCGCTCGTCTATGTGGAACCGAGACCCTGCTGTTCATAGGCCGCTTCACATCAGGACTCTGCAGTGGGTCGAGGATTTGTGTGTTGTAGGCTATAGTGGAGGGGGATAAAGGAAAGAGTGCAGGTAAATCCTGGGTCCAGTCCTGCTAAAGAAGTCCAGGATCTAATGGAAAACATGTGTGATGAGATGCTAAAGGGCGAATCTCTTCCCCCCCCAAAACCCTCACACATGCATGAAAGCATATCAAAAACATGATCTGAAGATAAAGGCTTCTCTGTGGGATGTCTTCCACCCACACTGGCTTAACAATGAACTGACAGACAGAGTGGATCATCTGGTGTCAGGCTTCTGCTGCCTTTAATGAAGTGCTAATGACACTTGTCTTTCTGTTGTCACGTTAAAGAGTCACACACTTTTCCTTAAACATCTGATCCCCCTTGTAAATCATGACATCCATCGATTATGTTTAACTGAATCTTTACAGTAGGTTTGTCTGGATTTCTCACCCTTCTGTCTTACAGTTGTAACCAGAAGTTCACATGCAGAAAAAACCCATATCAACTTTTTTTCTTTCTGTCTCACAGAAAAATGAGGGACAATTTTCATGATTTTGAGTCCCTAAACCTTAATTGCAAAATACCTTTTGCACAAGAGCAGAAAGTCAGGAAAGAGATGGTTTTTGTTATGCAACCATCAAGGGGATGTTTTGGTGCCAAATGTGGAATGAACCCCAGAGAAACAAGGAAATACCTTATGAAGATGCTGCCTTAAACTGGAAAGAGAGCATCATTGTCCACAGTAAAATAAGTCCTGTACCGACATGAGCTAAAAGACCAGAAACGACAGAAAGCCACTGCTCCAAAACCACCAGAAAAAAATCCAGTTTGCAGCTGGTCAAGGGGACAGGGATCTTACTTTTGAGACATGTCCTTTGCCCTGATGAGACTAAAATATGATTATTAGGTCATAATAATCATTGGTACATCTGGAGGTCAAGGGGGACAGTTGCAAGCCTCAGAACACCATCCCAACTGTTAAGTATTTGAGTTGACAATCATGTTGTTGGGCTGCTTTGCAAAAGAAGGGATTGGTGCACTTCAAAAAAATAAATGGCATCATAAAGACAAACATTTTTGTGGATATGTTGAAGTCAGCTCAAAACATCAGCTAAAAACTTAAATCCCTGGCATGGATAGATCTTCAATATTAATCTCAGGCCCCAAGTAGACCTCCAAATGAGTTGTAAAGTGGCTTGAAGATGACAAAGTGCAGGTATTGCAGTGGCCATGACAAAGCCTTGAGTGTGTTTGTGGGTGTGGGTAAAGAGGCACGTCTGAGCAAGAAAAACCACAAAAATGATTCTGCTCCACCTCTTCTGTTATGAGGAATCAGCCAAAATTTCAACGAACTACTGCAGCAGTTCACAACATTACCACAAATACAAGCCAAGTGTGTGTAAACTTGTGAATATGAAGAAAGCAACAAAGAAAAGCACACGGTTTTCTCCGACATTTTGGAAATACAAAAATATTTGGTCAGTGCATAAAGTATGATTCCTTTCTCCCAGCCTCGTATCACCGAGTGCAGTTATTGTTGTCACACGTCACGCTGCGACTGCACACGGCTTCAAGTACTCGGCCTTGATAATGTTTACGGGCATGGACGTGAACAAACAACCTCCTGGATGGAGACAACAGGCCTCTGACCTGAATAGCATTCCATGCCAGGCAACATTTGAAACAGTGGCCTGCGCTAATTGAGCGACGAGGTCCAGCTAAGCTGCGAGCAGAGCTGGTTAAAGAAAAACAGACAAAAGGCAACATCACAACCCGCTGCTGTGTGCTTTTACAATCCTGCTGCCAGAAGAGTTTCTAGGAGGAGGGGCAATATTTGTCGAAAGTTAGTTAACTGAGGAAAAACTGAGGTGATCTGCTGCTATAGTTTTAAAATTGAAATAATCTTCTTTTATTTCATAAGACATAAGACTTCAGCTATACAACAGTTTGGGATCTCTTTTTGTCACATTTTTCCTTTCATAATGTACATAATTGTTGCCAACTATTATGTATCTTTTCTGGTGTTTAGGGAACTGGTTCAGTCTTATTTTTTTAAATAAGATGAGTTGTAACACAAAATGAGCCTGATTTTCAAGACAAACCAGTACAGTTTCACAGTTGGATGTTTTCTTGACACTTTTTCCAACAATGTAGAGTTTGAACAGTTTTCAAATGATTCTATTCTTTTTTTTTTCTTTGATTTTGAACATCTATCGTTTATTTGAGAGCAGGGTTGTTTATTTGTTGACAAAGAGGATACCCTGGTCAGCATCTGATGCTTCGTCTCACCACGTTTCTATCGCATTTCCTGTTTTCCAACCCTCCCCACTTTGTCCATCAACTCCATCTTGTCCTCTCCATCTTTTCCACTTGGTGGGCACCAACAGAAGCCTTCATATGAGAAGCCCTCCGCCCTGGCAACCCCAGCCTCACTGACAAGAATGCATCTATTATCTGGCTCTACTCTGCCAAAAGTGGATGAGTAAGAGTGGCCTGTAAAAACAGCTGTTCGGGGGAGTGATCAAAAGAAAGAGCAAGACTTCTTTGATTACTACCTCTTTGTTCACCTTCCACTTGAACTTTTCCATTCAGGCGGCTTTCTCAATGGGCTGAAAGCCAAAAGAATTCACAAGACAATACTTGTATCTATTTGAAATTTAAAACCATCTTAGGCTGCAAAATACCCCAAAATCCCTTTCCTGCAAAGATTCATTCCAGCTGGAATATTTGCAAATGTCTCCAGTGAACCCGGCTGAAGTATCCCGTTTTAAAACAGTTCATCTTGACCCTGCAACCCTTTTTTGTTTTTTGTCACAATCCCCTTTGGTGCTTATCACTGAAGAGGGAATATGTCGCCTTGGTGACGACACAACCTCCTTGAGTCTTTGGGTTGAGATGCCCTCTCCCAGGATTCGACCAGGAAGCTCCACCCTGATGTTTGTTTTGGCTCAGACTGAAAAGCGTGGAGGACTGGATGAAGCGGCTTGCTTCGATCTGCTGATTATCTCGACGAACTTTCCAAGCAGCGTGACACCACCATTTCACCACAACTCAATGCATTTTCTTGTGTTTCCAGCTAATTTGGGCAGCCATGTTTTTTCTTTTAAAGGTGAAAGCAGCTCCCAGTGGGTGTCAGGTTAATTGCCTTTAACTGTGAGAAGACTACAGTATAAACATGTACAAACAGAGCTCTGGACGTCATTCATTCTAACATGCATAAACAGCTGACTTTCTTCTATGTTTGTCTTACTCTTAAATTCAAATGTGTATCTATTTCAAAACGCAGCTGAAATCGAACAATGCGTAATAAAAGGTTGACATGGTTTAAGCTTTAATGCAACATTGACAAACTTAAGTTTTTATGTGGCTTTATTCAAAGTCTTTTGTGTTGACGAAAATCACAGAAAAGTCTTGTGTAAGACATCCACCTACTTATTTGGTGGGCTTGTTAACACAGCATGGAGAGATGTCATTTTTCTAGGCATGTCTGAGCACGGTGACCTGATGGGAGTTTCCATCTTACCTCTTTTCATTTCTCACAAGCTGACACAAAAACCTCACTGTATTTTCTGAGCTCCGTCTTCAAATTTAAAATTTGTACCCTGAGCAAGTCAGGTTTCGTTTTAGTAAATGATTTCCAAATCTTTGTATTTAATTGCATTGTGATGTTATTTACATTTACATTCTGTATTTATGGTTCTAATAGGGAAAATACCGACTCTCCTGCACTTAAATTTCAAATATAGACCTGCTGCATTTTCTATACTGTATGCAGTATGGAGTTTCAAAGCTCGAAGGTTCCTGGTTCAAATCCCTGCTGAAACATGTCTCTGTGGGGTTTGTTCTTCCCATTCACGCATGGCATTTCTCTTAGTGCATGCTCCAGCTTCATCCCACACCTAAAAATCATGCATGTCTGGTTGACTGGTAATTCTAAATGGACTGTGGAAGAAATTCAGTGGGTATGTGGGTGCTTGTTGCTGGTCTGTGTGTCTCTGTGATGGACTGGTAACATGCTCTGGATGTACCCTGTCACTGATATCAAGGACTGGCTACGGCAGTGTACAAAAAAATAAATAAATTTGGTATTTTATAAAGATATTGAATCAGTGAATATGCTATTACCACCCACAGGGCTTGTAGACCACGTTGTGTGGAGCAGGTCCTCCCCGTGACAAGCCCCTCTGTGTTTGCTTTGCTGAGTCCCTCCCGCGTCCCTCACTAATGAATGGACACTTAATGAGCTGAGAGGGCCATTCATTTGAGATGTGTAGGTCTAAAGAGAGAACCAAGCACTTTACTCACACACACAGTATAGAAGTAGGAAGCGGATTTACACACGACATTAAATATTTAACACTTACAAGTGATAATGCATAGAGTTTTTCAAACATAGTAAGTATCAGCTGATTCATCTATCCATTAGCTTCTGCTTACCTGCATTTGTATTGCAGGGACAGCAGTCTAAGCAGAGAAGCTCAGACCTTCCTTTCCTGAGCCACCTCCTTCAGCTCTTCTGAGGGAATAGTTAGGCGTGCCCAGGGCAGTTGGGAGACATAGTCTCTCCAAGTGTCCTAGGTCTGCCTCAGGGGCTCCTTCCAGTTGGACATCCAGGGTCATCCTCGCCAGATGACTGAACTGTCCAATCTGGTTCCTTTCAATGTTGAGAAAGTAGCAACTTTAAGAGTGAAGCCACCATCTCATCCTTTCAGTCACTGTTCACAGTGAGTGTAGAGGAGGGCAGGACTATAGAACAACCAGTAAACAGAAAGTCTTTTTATGGCCACTGACGCACCACCAGCTGAATTCAAGCCATCTGCCAGTTTCATCCCTTTCACAACAAGGGACATGGACTAGAGGTCTCCAAGCCGAGAAGCAACGCACATGTATGTAATAAAAAAGAAAAAAGGGATCCACCCTTTTATGTTTCAACTTTTATTTGCAGGTCATGGAAGTCATAAGTAAAATGGCACCATGTGGTAAAGAGGGGGAAAAAAACATCAAAAAGATGGCAGGCAATACGTTTATAGAACGTCTAGGGATAACAAGAGGAGTCAGGGTCAGGAAACCAGGCGAGGAAGGAGGTTTTATCAGGAGCACTGTAAATCATAGCAACTCACTTTGCCACAGCAGATAGTACGAGCGATGTGGTGCCGAGGTAGCGTTGTTTTTGCTGGTTAGATTTACTGCGTTTACCCTTCAGATTGTGTCATTACTCAGTGGTCTGTCCACTGAATTACATTATACTTTGTTGCAGCACCATGCATCATGTTTACTGCCCTATATATTCACCTATTATCCAGGATGAAGAATGGTGCAGCTGTTAACAATTGGATTATATGAACCTGACTAAGAATATAATTATCCAACTTTCAGAGTTAAGCCAGTGTTCCAGGTCTTTTTAGGTTATATATTCTCCAGAGGTAACTCTGCAAATGATCATCAAATATGGACTTTTTTTTTCTGTAGTGTGCCTACAAAGGTATCACAATGAATTGACACATGCACACAAGAAAAGACTGTTCGGGTTCTAGAGAAAGACAGGTCCTCCTTCAGTAAACATCACAGTAGAGTGACAGTTTGGGTTTCACGTGGCTGTTAGGGATCAAGTTGATATGTCCGAAAGGAGGAGGGGAAAAGTTCTGACCAAGGTGGAGCGCTCTTCCGACCTCTCAGAATCATCAAACCAGACAATTCCAGTATGATTAAAGGAGAAAACTAAGCTGGTCTCTCTGAGACAAAAGAGAGAGCCAGAGAAAACCTTTACCCACACTTCTACAGCAGGAATATGACTAACCTGCTCTGGATGAATCATAGGTGTATAATTTTTGTTCTTTTTTTTTTTCTTTAATTGTGGGAGTTGTAACTTCTCCTACCGACTGATAATTAATTTCCAAGGTTATCAGTCGTGTGGGTGTGAGGGCAGACCATGCCCAGCCTCCTCTCAAACATTTTTTTTCCTGTAACACTGACTCTTCCTCCCAGAATTATTCATTCATACTTGAGTTTCTCTGCTGGCTCACAAAGGAATGCAACATTGCATGACTCCTTTTTAATGATTAAACACTCCAGTGTGCAATTGTACAGCAATTTTTTAATTTAATTTCCACCCTTCGGTAATCATTTACTCTATTGTGCATTTGCGCACATTCCTGTGATTCTTCCAGAATGTGGAGAAAAGCTTGTGAGAAATCATTTGTTATCACAGTTTGTAACTCACCTTCCCACTCCCAACCTTTTGAGAGAAAGGATTTGATGTACTCCATTAGGATTTTGAAGCACCAGGAGCTAAGCCAAGCACTTTGGATAGTCATAGTTTACTCTTTTTCAATTTTTTTTTAGCATCGGATTTGTTGTTGCATAGTCTGACATAATTACTACATGAAATTAAAACAAAGTGAGTACGTTAAAAATCCTCAATAAACTTATCATTTTTACAGGCAGAAGTAAACCAGGAAATTTGTGTGTGTTTCAAAGTCCGAAGTAGCGCAGATGTGAGTATCTAGTTCTGTAGGTCAGGTTCAAAAGCTGCAGTGACAGGTAAGCACAAGTGTGACCAGTCTAAGAGCAGCGCTGATCTGCAAAGTCCAAAACAGGCACGGCTGCTGATAACCAAGAAGTTGTAGTTTGCCAACGACACAGTCATAACTTGTTTTGTTTGAATTAGGTTTTGGATTAATCACATATTAATTACCTATGGAGACCAGTCCTCTAAACTTCAAGAATAGCCCACACCAAGCATGAGCCGGTCAAGCCCTGACCTCCTTATAGGGGTTTTTGACCAACTCATAATCGGGGCTGGTGTTAGGCTGCTGGACCCGGTTCCAAACAGGTTCTATAAAGAACTGGTGTGCTCCACAGGTCAGGGAGCACCAGAGAGCCAGGACCTGACGCCATTTATTACCTCACCAAAGTGGGAGCAGGAAACCCATAAAAGGAGTGGGAAATCCCTCAGGATAACAACATTGGAAATCAAATTTCAGTATGTGCAGACACTGATTCTGGCCCTAAAACTTCTTGTTTGGAGTTCAAAACTGACTTTATGCAACTTTCCACCATCAACATCAATGGCATTTACGTTTCAGGAAGAGAAACATACAGTATGCACAATTTTGATTGCATGGTTAAATCAGTAAGAATGCATCCAGAATTTCCCAGTGATATATGTTGTAAACTCAGAGAGGTTCTTTAAATATGGCGGTTGCATAGTTCTGCTTGGTTACAATACTCATGGACTCCACTGTGACGTAACAGTTCTTACATCTGGCCCAGCAAGGTTTTGGAGCCAGAGTAGCACCAGCGAGTCTGTGCTTTTCACGGAGCTGGGGGTCAAAAAGAAAAAAAGAATCAGGTGCTAAATTTGGCACTAGCACAGAACTAGCGCTGAGGCCGCTTTGGTTGAACAGTTTAAAAAGAATCATCCTCCTACAGTTTCTGTTGCCATGGCACATGACCACCGATAGCATGCCTGATTTGTTAAGAAAGGTAACTAATAACAGCAGAGTGAGCAGGGAAAGAGCCAAACCGGATGTTCACCAAAGCACACAGAAAATACAAGATTTAGGCTGGATGAACAAACAAACTCTGAGTAAAATTCAAAGTAAAACAATGGGTGCTTTGTCCACATGGATAAGGATCAAAACTGCATTATATAGGAGCATTAA
Source organism: Zenarchopterus dispar (assembly GCA_028564865.1). Lineage (NCBI taxonomy): Eukaryota > Metazoa > Chordata > Actinopteri > Beloniformes > Zenarchopteridae > Zenarchopterus > Zenarchopterus dispar. The sequence continues at coordinate 14,056 of JAOWBL010022733.1, forward strand.
TGTGCACTCCTTGTCTCAGGATCTAACAGCACCATGAGTGGGGAAGACTTATGACTGAGTAGATTTATGCTTTGATATTTCATCTGTCCTGCGTTCCAGAGTTATTCAGGGAAGCATTTGGACCTGCAGTATCAGACCCCCAGGCCCAAGAACTTAAGTGTTTTGTTCAGCAGTGTATTACTTTCTGGTAAGAATGTGATTCAGCCAAGCCAGAGCTCATAAAGGGATTGTTTGGTTATTCAGGATATATTGCTTTTTATTGTTTCTCCCAAAAGCTGTCACCATATTAAAAAGCTGGAATTTTCCATCTCTGCAAACAACCTGAAATCCATAATTTATGTTGTGTTAGTTTGTCATCAACCCACAACAAAAACTGCAAGCTTCATGCCTCAGAAACCAACATTTATTTAGACACTAAAATGGCAAAGATGGTTAGGAGTTAATCAAATCTTGATTTTAAAAGGCCTTTTACATCCTAAAGCTGATGACAAATGAGATCACCTCTAAAGTTAACGTGGCATTTCTCACTTATCTTGTTATGAATGTAATATCCCCTGGAAGACTCTGTCCATGCCCAAATGACAATGTGGTGCTATTTTTGAAACCATCTATACTTATTTCATCGTACTTTTGTTCATTCAGGCTTTGAAATAGTTTTAACAAGTAATATTTTCATTTCTAACTGAGGAAAAGAGCCTTCAAACTTTTAAGACAGCTATAGATTGCTTTTTACTTCCATTTCCAATCAAAACGAGAGGTAAGGCTAATAATCTTATAGCCACAGACTCATGCAGCAGACAGAAATGAGTTCATGCACTTAACTTTCATGCAAAATGTCATCCTGTTCTTTTGTCAGAAAGAAAAACAGACTGTTGATGCCCGCAGCGTTGTATTGACAGCATGAGCTTCTTGCAGTGTTTTTTTTCTTTTCTTTCTTTCTTTTTTTTTGTTTTTGCATCATATACCAATGTCTCTCTGTCTGAAAGATAAGCTGAAAAACAGGTGCCACTAGAACGAGGGACGGTGTCCAGAGTCACGCCTTCCCCCTCAGGCCATACATTCCTCCTGCGAAGCACAAACTGGAGACACGTAAACCAGCGAGGCCTCGCGTGGGTCCGACAGCCTCTGCTGCACTTCCTCTATAGCATGAACACATCAAACCCTTACAGTGCACCCAAATGCTGACAGCGACACGCAGCCCACGCACTCAGATTAACAAATGTAAACATGTCCTGCCCACTGCCACCCGTAAATGGAGCATTTCACAGACTCGGCAGGAAAAACATACTGTTTTCTCAGCCCACTTGTGGCGTATTGTTTTCTGTATTTTGCACAAACATACTGTGCTGTGGCCTAGCGGAGGCTTTAATGACAAATCCATGACTTTTTACAGGATTCATTTGAAAATTCGTTTGTAAATCACAGAAGAAAAGGATTTACGATGTAATTTAGAGGGTAACTGCTGGATGGCTGCAACACATTCCTACTCTGAATCCTATCTCCCTTCATACCAAAACCATGTGATGTTTGTTAGTGGAGATTTTGATAACATGACTGGACTATTGTAATGGAGTGACTGTCAAAGGAAACCAATGCTTGTTGACTTAGTTATTCATGCACAAGTTTTAGAAGCAAAATAGCATGCATTATTCATGTCTTGTTCTTAAATGAAATCCTTTTTGTCAAATGGTTTAAGCTGGAAAATGTTAAGTCTGTAGTCCTTTGTCTCCTCATAGCATAAAAAAGTTCCCTGGATATTCTGCAGAAGTGCCAAGACCAGAGAATATAATTTGCTGTGTTCACCATGGCGCAGTATAGTGCCTCCTTTTTATTTGTGACGACTATAAATATGTGTAGATTTCTGTGGTAAATTCTTGGTTTGGTTTACAAGACGAACTAAGTTCTGATTTATTTCTGTGACAAGTCATCTTAGCCCAGCGAGAGTTCATGGCTGGAGTTTAGACAGATCACATTGTCTTCCACAGACAGTACAAACCCGTCAGAACATACTGGCTTCATAGCAACTCCCAGCACCATGGCAACGGGCAGCTTGGCCGTCACCATGCTGCGAGGACTCGCTGAGAGAGCGTGCTGTGTTTCATATCCAACCAATGTCCCTGTCTGTATGTTGTATTCACCAGTTTTGCCAGATTGGATTAATATTCATTGAAATTCAACGTGAGGCTGTGGCCAGTAGTTATTTTCAGACAGCTCTTCCTTTTTTTAGTCTGTTATTTCCATGCTGACAAGGCTGTACAGTGCAGTCCTTATATTAGTATATTCAGTCTGTTGCATGTATTTACTGTAGAAGCATCACCATTTACAAAGTGCAGCAACAAATCAGGAACATGTCATGGGAATCTTAATGGATCATACTGATGCACTCAGACTTTACATTTGCTCTCACTTGGCAGCGTTCTTCAATAGTCATTCCATGTTTATTATCACACAGTCACATCAGGAACTCCACAAAGCATCCACTCACCCACCCCATCCCATCAGCTATGCTTCAAAGGATGCCCTCAGAGGACTCATCTGAGCCATTCGCCAAACCACAAAAAGCAGCAGGGAAGCATGAAAAAGTACTAAATTTGCTCAATTAGGTAGATATTATAAGGAAGAGGGACAAATTTGTGAGTTAAGAGAAGCGGGGAGGGGGGGTTGATGGTATAGGGTCAAAGTATATCAGAGAAGAGAAGAGGGTGGTGGTCAAATTGGTGACAAAAAAAACAGGAAACTGGGAGATAAATTGCAAATTACGCTGCATGTGTGCTGCGTGGGCTAACGGTCGTAGGGGAAGGGGGACTCTGGAGCGCCGTTTCAGTCTTTGTTCCCGTAGTTCTCAGAGACTGGTGTTGATTTACAGTTGGGTCTGGGGAATAGATATTTACAGATCTGAACTAACTTTTTCCTTTACTGAAACTCAGAGTAGGAACTGAAAATGAATTTACTTATCTTACTATAAAAAGCTAGAAGGAATGTTGATTTCAACTTGTTATCATTCGTGTATGACTAGAGCTTTATTAGAGCAACTACACACCTTCTACTAGAGTCTATGCAAGATATATGAGTAAGGACTGAATGCACTGCAGAGCAAATAGGAAACATGCGAAGTCTAAGATATAGACCAAAATAATGTTATTTTATGATTTAAATCCTGTTCAGCTAAAGTCTCTGTCTCCTTCCAAGCTCTTATTTGAACGGTCACAAGGTTCAGTTTAATACCAGCGCCGGACCAGGCGCAAGGCTGCAACAGGGTGTTGATACTGTACACACAGGCATGTTGTGCACCACGTCTGCGATAAGAAGCATTCACTAGGTAGATAACATGAAAATGCAAACACAGAGCTTGAGCCTGTGTCTTCCAACAAACATATGAGGCAGATTTGCTGTGCCTAGTCTCTGTTTATATCATTTATGCACATCTTTATATTTCAGTAGTTGTATATTGTTTCATTGTTTGACATGACTTGAGCAGAATGCATCCAAGAACATTATATCTTCTACCGAGTGGGTGAAGGCATTAAAAAAAGAAAAAAAAAAAGAAAAAAGGGGTGGTAAAAGTATCTGTAGTCGGTCCGTGGAATGTGATCAGTGAACTACAATCCCCGAGAGGCATTATTTTCACCGGGGGATGAATGGCTGGTTACTTCTGGGTGACAGAAACTCCTGGAGCAAAGGCAGAATCAGAGCGGGAGCTCGTGTCATCAATTACAAGGGGTCAGCAATCCCAGATCTTAGCCCCGGCTGGACCAGTGAAGCAGACATGATGAAAGATCACACATTGCTTTGAGGAAGGATGCCCGGCCGGTTAACACCGCGGATACCAAAAAAAGGCAACATAAAGAGAGAGAGAGAGAAAGAGGGAGAGGGAAGGGGGTGGAGGGGGAGTTGGTGGAGGGAAGGGAAACTTTTAAAAACTCTGCTTTGTTCCGTGAGCTCTATAAGGGGATTAAGGGTCTAATGAACTGCCAATTGGAAACCACAGGTTTGAGCGGCAGGCAGTGAAGCAGAGCAGAGACCGCCTGTCACAAGAGTGCTCATGTGAGAGAGTCCAAGGACTGACTCTGAGTTTGTCAGCGTGAAGAATAGCTCACGCTTCAACCCTGATAATAAACATTTTTATCAGTCAGTCACTAAGGTGTGCTAGTGTCACGTGGCTCTTATTACACAGCCTGTATGTCTTTTACTGACTTTTAAGGGGTTTAATTTAATTTTTTTTTTAAATACATATGAAACATAGCGGTAGGGCTTTCCACACAGATCACCACACTCCACGGTGTGTGAATCCAGTCAGTGCACTTGTTTCAAATCAGGCAGAGGGGAAGGGAAGGGAGGGGAAGGGAGGGTGAGGGAGGGAGGGAGGGAGGGAGGGAGGGAGGGAGGGAGGGGGAGCGAGGGGGGGTGGGCGGTGGAGAGAGAGAGAGGCAGACACAGACACCTAACAACGGTGGGTCTCCGTGGGCAGGTCTCAGTGAAGCCGCAGCCTACCTGTTGGAGCTCACTGCGGGACGGTGACGGCATCGGACCCACGCCGACTGTGGACCTGAAGTGCACTTTAGAGGGAATGGACGGGTTAAACATGTCTCCGAGACTATTACTCTGCGCTGTTCTGGTGGCGTACCACGGGACGCAAACCTGCAGTGGATTTAATATAGATGAACGGTTTCCTGTGATCAAGGAGGGGAAAACCAGAGGCAGTTTATTTGGGTTCTCAGTAGCTCTGCATGTCCAGACGGAGGGCTCCAGGAGATACCTGTAAGTTATCGCGCGCGCGCGCGCGTGTGTGTGTTTTAAACAAACGTTCACTTCCTCTCTCATTTCCCCTCTGTATTATGGTCTTAAGTCAACCGTGCCACTCATATTTGCCTAAAAAAAAAAAAAAAAAAAAAAATCACCAATTGTATGGTCTGTTCTTACCTGCGCAAAAACTCGCGATAGCGCGCGCGGACAAATCTGTTCACGGTTTTTAACACCTGTCATCCGCTACCGGGCTCGTGCACTTCAACCCTGACACGAAATCTACAAAAACATGAACTGAAATGCTGAATTTTGTGTGACTGGACGTCTGTATAGGTTTGTCAGGAATACGTAGCCTCAAAGTGCACTTTGGAAGCAGCTTGAAGTGCGGAAGTGTCTTCAGAGGTAATAAAAGTGTCATTTGACTTTACGAGACGTCGAGCTTCTACAATGAGGCTGTTTTACTCCGAATTTCGACAATAATACAGGCAAACATGCATAAAGTAAATAGCTAAATATTTAACAATGCATCTCAAGTGTTTCTTTGTGAGGTATTTAATAGGTTGAGGTAAATTATCTGGACCATTTGAGCTGTAATGATCTGCTATTACAATCCACCAAGCGTATGAAAGTACACAGACTAAGGCAACACAACACAGAAAAGTGATTTTTGTGTGCTTGTTTAAGAATTTATGAATATTTTTGATATGAGTACATGTTTTAAAAATGTCTGGGCAAGAAAAAAAACAGCAAAAAGTTAAGTAGTCTAATGTTTTTTAAAAAAAATTGCCCTTACATGGTCAGAAAGGTGACCACACATGAGAGTAGGTTTTGTTTTTCAAAAATAAAGATATGCTGGGGTTTATTAATTTGTTAAGTGTGTGCAAAGGTCTTTAAAGGAACATTCAGAGATAAGACAGTCACCGGTCTGTTATTAGACGGTAAGTGTAAGCTTGTCTTGGAGACTAAAACAAAGTGCACTGAGTTGAAGAGAGTTTGTGTTTACAAAACAGCAATTAATGTTAGCACAACTATAGTAAAATAATTAACCATTTTAAGGCTCCAATAAGACTCAGAAATGTCATTCCACTTAAGTAATTGTGTGGGTATAGACAATATAAAGTCATTTTGATTTTTTATGTGTACAAAAAGTGTATAAAACAGGATTGTTTGTACACTCTGTTTCCTGCTAACTTGTCATCAGTCCATTCAAGTCGACTACCGATGTCGCACAATAAATTAAAAAAGGAATTGACTTAATTTGATTTTTTTTTTTGTAGACATTGGTTTCACTTCTAACATTTGCTGACCAGTACTATCTTAGTACTGATCCAGAAAAGAAGCAGAGACCATAAACTCTGCTCCTTTTGCGTCTACTGACAGGAGTTAACGCAACATCAGTAATCGACTTATACAGACTGAGATCTCTGTACAAAAAGCCCTTTTTATACACTTTCTGTAAACTTAGGAAGTTAAAGATATTTCCATGTGTCTGTGGAAACCGTACTCATACTATTCTGACATAGTATCCCAACTATAGCGTACATTAAGAAGTATTATGGATGATGTGGGAGATGTGTATGCAGCAAAGAAACTTTTAAAATGAAAAATCATCACATATTCATATACCCTGATATTCATACAGACAGATGTAGATCATTGTTTCCTCATAAAGGTGTTAACTGACCTGTAACAATTGTAGGCTGTTATTACCAAGAAATACAAGATCATGTTGAGTTAAACAATTTCAAGGATTAGGCATGCACGATGTTTAGGGACATGAATGTGCATACGGCATCTTCCCTGACTTCCTACACGGCGTCTTTAATGAAAGCTCCTCAAACTGTATCATTGTTTGGTGTAGGATTTCCCCCTGCTGATTACATCCTTCCGCATCCGTGATCACACGGAGGGCTCATAACTTGCTGTTATCTCTGTCATTGTTCTGCTTTGAAGAGCAATAGATGAAGAAACTGTAAACCATGGCTCACTTCCTCTATCTTGTCAAAGGTGAAGTGGGTCTCAGTGCAACACTAATCAGTCTGAATATCTGATGTGACAGACTGATGCGTAGTATAGGTGACATTTAGGGAAATTGTTTCCAGTTGACGTATGTGGTGACATCTTAGCTTTTTCCTCCCAGAAATAACCACCATGCACAGTTTGCAACTCAAAAATGGGGCTGGGGGAGGCTCTGGACCTCTTAAAGTGATTTCTTTATGTATTCATTAGTCAGATGAATAGAAAAGTAAAGGGTTTCTACCCAAATTTTAGTAATAATATTCCTTTAACCAACATCAGGTGTAGGATTTTATCTAATTAGTCTAGCAGTACATCTTTACTGGCATGAAGTAAATTCTAAAATGTATTTTGAAATAAGAGGGGTTAAATGTCCAGTAGATGGCCAGGGCTGCTTCTAGTTGGGGTGGGACGGCATCTGAACAACCTGCAAGCTACCTGAGACCAATTTGCTGAATCTTCACCTCTTCACCCACCTCCTGTCTTTGATTCAGTCTTTTAATACCTCAGAAATATTTTCTCCTGAGAGTTTTTTTTTTTTTTTTTGGTCTTTGTTGTGTCAGGGAGGAGGGCCTGGGCAGTCAGCTGGCCATCCATTGGCTCTTCCAGTCCCCTGACCCCACGGTATGCTTGGAATGTATTACCCTTCTGTGCAAAGTCACAACCTGCCAGGTTTCAGGTTGAGGCAAGGCAGGAGTGAGAATGATGGTTAGGGGTATACTCTGAACATGCAAACCTCTAAATTATACACTCCTGTTGTTCAAAATTCAGTACTGAAAGATTCCTTCCTTACTGAAAGGTAAAACCCTGTGAGCTGAGGAAAGTAGCTTAATTCCTTAGACTGATGACTGTTTAATCAGAGCTGAAGTGTATTTGCTTGTTGAACTCATCTCTGTCTGACTGCAGCAGCCCGAGGCCATGAAAGTCCACCATTTAATTTGATGGGGCCCTCCCTTTACTCCTGTGAGGTGCAAATTAAACTGGTATGTTGCTGTGTACACACTAATCTGATGTTCAGTCAGAACATGCAGAGGAACATGTTTTGCTTTTCATCAAGCTTCTCAGAGTCTGATGGACTTAAGGAAAATGCACAATTCATAGATGAATGAATGAGACTAAAAACTCTCTTTCTGGAACTGAGTTACAGATGTAGCCTGATTTTTAAAAATGCCTTAGTGAGACTAAAGTCACATTTTAATCAAATACACTGCAAAAAGTTTGCTTTTTTTAAATGTGTCACTTAGCAGCTTTACATCTCATTTTCACTGTGAAGCATGAATTTTCCTTCGCTCTTGGTGTTTTACACGACAGTTTTTTTTCTGTCATTCATATGGACCCATGGAGCATTTACAGTACATATTGGTTGTAAACATGTTACCACTACTGCAATATTCACCCACTGGGTAACAAGCTTCCCATTGTTACATTACCCACCCAAAAAAATAACATTTTTAGGTAAGAATCTGCACACTTGGTTATTCCAGGTGTAGTGGTGACCTTCAACTTCAGAAAACAGTACATGCAAACAAGACAAGCCCTGACTATATGAATCATATCATTGTCTGAACCTTTACGATTCACGTGCTCTAGATTACTTGACCACGCAGGGGAGATACAGTAACTAAGATGTTTGAAAAAGAGTGTTTGTAATGAATCAATAAGTATTAAAAACCCGTATCATGAGTTGTAGCTTTACACGGGGCAGCAGAGGAGCCTACAGTTAATAATATAAACATTTTATGTTAAATTAGTAACTGGTAACTGGAAGGCACTGCTTGCAATTGTCAGTCCAGCTGTTGCTATTGTTGGCAGGGAGAGTTAAATACAATAGTTCCCTGTAACCCACTGAATTTCAGAGGGATTGTACTGTTACCATTTCTCACGTTGACTTACTTTTCAATATATGATATTGACATCCAAACTGTATAGAAGCTATGAAGTATTGTGTGATTAGCTAAAGATGTAAGCTTACATATTTAGAAATTATCTTAAGTTGCAAAGATGAATTCTTTATGAAAATGTATTGAAATTTGCACCATTTTGTTTGTTTCATTGCTTTTGTTTGCATAAAACAAACATTTTTATTGTGTGTGTTTGGGCTCAGAATTTTTTTTCTTAGTTTCTAAATCCTTCAACTTAGGTAATAATAATAAAAAGATGAAAATACTGTAATGATGAGTTGCAGTCACACATGTAACGTTCAACCTCCACCTTTTATAACACAGTAAAATAATTTTTAATACATTCATTTTTATCTGTTCCCTATAGCTGATTATTTCCATGCAGGTTCACAGGGATCTGCTGGAGCCTATCCCAGCTCTCTTCAGGCAGGATGCAGGGGAACCCCAGATAGGTCATTAGTCTATTTCTGGTCCACATAAAGACGAACACCCACACTCACTCCCATAGGCAATTTAGCATCTCCAATTAGCTGAACATGCATGATTTGACTATGGGAGAATGCCACTTCCTCTCACAGTCTCGAAAACATGCAAACTCCACAGAGAAGGCGTGTTTCCACTAGCAGGAGTAAATTCAGAGTAAATCTGCCAGACAGGAATCTTTAACGGGGCTGATGGTCTTCTCAGCCCCTTCAGCCGGCGTGTTCACATCAGACTGTAGTGCCAAACGAGAACCTTGGTTCTCGTTTGGACACATGGTTTATGTTCATGTAGTGGGGTGAATATAATTTGAAAATCCAGGAGGTTCCTGTTGGCCTGCCTGAGTACCTCTCCTGCTACAGGGACGTTTCTCGTCCTGTAAAGGTTTGTTTGAAGACCACTTTTGTAGGGCAGTTCCTGGTAATGGAGACACGTGTAAACGGCCCGACCCAGAAAAATCTACCAGGAACTCCCGCAAGTGGAAACGCACCTAGAAAGCCCCATGTTGGAATTTAAACCAATAAACTGAAAATGTAATAATATAGCTGTGATGGTGAAAGTGTCGTAGCGGATTAGTATTAAGGAACTTGACAAGGAGCATTTGTATATTCTTGTTTTATTCTTTTTCTACAGTGAAGCCTCTATGTTTTTTTTTCATACAGCCATTGTAGAGTCTGTGAAGTGACATCACTATAGGAAAAGCAAAAACATATTTAGAGAACTGGATGATGGAAAGTTTCTGTCATTCACCTCAGTGTTTGCTGAGGGTAGGGGCATTGTCTGCTGTTCAAAAATAAAATCTATCTTGTTTGAGTGAGAGGAACAAGGTAGCACAACTTTATGAGAGCTAGAAGTTTTGAGCAGCATGATTGGTGCAGAAAAAATAACTGAAACTCTTGGCAAGTAGCTATAGCGTAGGATTAAAGGGATATACTCCCCACAGGATCCCCTCCCCTTGGCCACGACCATCAGGCCATGTGAGGACTGAAGATTCACAGAGCAGAAAAAAAAGCACCTTTGATGTCTTCAGTGTTGATATTGTATAAAGAGGTTCTTTTCATAATGTGAATAATGTATGTGGGTATGCATTTGGCAACCATTCAACATTCTTTTAATAGAAGTGATAGTGGTCTTTGCTTCTGAGAAAACAAGTCTGTGGCTACGTTGAATCATATCAAGATCATCTTTGTTTTCCATTGGTTTCTCATTTTTATGTCAGTGCAAATCAAAAAGTGCTTACTGATCTACCTGCGTGTAAAGAGGACATAGAGAACTAAATACAGTTCACATGCGCTGCATTTGAAGAAAGCCACAGTTTGTTTTAACAGCTCATTGATTGTTGCATGTGAGGCTTAAAATTGTTTAATCTCTCATTTACAATTTAGGAACTCTCCAAAAAAGGATTATTTATTTAAAAGTGTGAACTGAAAAGTAAAGTCCTTGGAAGTAGGTTCAGTTTGGGATTGGGTTAAAAGGGTTTTAGTCTACTACACCTGAGCCAGACCACACCAAAGTTAGGTGCAAGTTTGTCTATAGCCCTAATTTTTTAAGGCATTTATATATTTAAATACATATATTTATATATTATATCAAATGAGTTGGTAATAGGATGTTTTGCATTTCATGCAACAGCAATGTTCTTGTAACACCTCAAAATATTGGTCCCAGCAGGACCTCAGACAACCTGCTAATCTCCACAAAAAGGAGCTCTTCTGTGGAGGGGCTTTAACTGAAAATACCTGCACCGAAGGCTGTTTCTGTCTGAACAAAACTGTAAGAGATCCTCTTTTCTCCCATGGTTATACCAGTTCCCCCCCAGCAGTGAGGAAAAAAGAGCTGGTGTGACTTTCCTCCAGGCTAATGAGCGCTGCCTGCAGCTGGAGATACTATATGCTTCAATACCTTTGCCTCTTCACGCCATTTTTCATCTTTGAAAAATGGCTTGGAAAATGATCCTGGGGTATTGGTTTTCATCGTTTTGTCTGTGGAAGTAGGCGTACTCTGTAATTTGTGCTGCGTTTCCAAACATGCATACAGCTCTAAATGTATATTACTGGTCAGTGACAAAACTGTATGAAAAATATCCAGGAGAAATGAGTCGGCGCATCCTATCCAAACCTCAGCAGGTAAAAGCAGATGTGTCATGCGCACACCTGCGCTGCGTTTATATGAGATGAATAATATATGAGAGAAAAGTTGGCACGCTAGCTGCGTTGCCGTCAGCTCCGTTTAAGCTCTGCAGCTGTCCGCCTCTACTTCCACAGCACTCCCGACCCAAAGACCCCCTCTCCTCTGTCACAGCCAGACGGGGTCTGAACGGTCGTGGAAATGCTGTCACTGATGTGTGTAAAGGTGTGTGTGAGTCTCTGCAAATGTGTCGTCCTGTTTCTATCCATGCAGTGGTGTGTATTTGGAATTTCTACCCAGATATGAAAGTCATGTTTAGCAGGCATTAACTCTGACATCATTCGTTGACATCAGGCACTTTTTGTCCTTGTCAGTCAAGCTTTTCTAGCTGTTAATGAGAAGGGAGTTCGTTTGTTATCAGGGGATGACCTGCCACCTTTAATTTGGAAGTCTGGGTCTAAATGAGTTTGCTCTCTGGTTACAGTTTTACCAAAGGCAGATGGTGGTCCTCAAACAGGATGTTTGCCCGCCTGAAAACACCCTGTAACGCAGGTGCTGACTGATATTACACGTTAACAGCGTGCAATTGTTCTGCGCTACCGCCTTTTTTAACGTTAACTGTCGGGAGCACCACGTGTCGCTTCTGTCACAAAGTCCCCATTCTTCCCCCTTTGCAGTCTGCGTCTCTTTAAAATGTCGTGAGAAGTCACGCAGTGGTGAGAGAAGTCAAACTTGATAAAGGTCGCGGCGCTCACCTGGTGGCCGTCAGCAGGAATGTGAAGATGAAAAACAAATATTCAGAGATTTGCAAATCCCTTTCCAAACTTTTGTAAATAAAAAAAGTGTTGACTTTCACGAGCAATCACTGCAGGGGTGTGTACTTGTGCTGCTGCTTCTGAATGGGACATCGGGTTTGTCGATCAGACTCCAAACAGTCACTTACAACAAGTGAGGATAACTTCCTCTCTTGATTTACTTGAACGAATTGTGAAATCTGGCATTGACACCAGGCAGATTAAAGTTGAGAATTGCTTTCTGGTAAACAATATTTGAGAAAAAGCTTTGCATGCTGATGTAAGTCTATTTTTTAACCTGATAGTGAAAAGAGAAAGAAAGGGGACTTCAGAACAGATTAACCAAGACTTTTTGAGTCCCGGCAGATTATTTTGTGACTGACCAGAGCTGAGTCATCCCTTAACCACGGCGTGTGCGTGCAAACATGTGGTACACGTATGAATGATCTGATACCAAAGTGCACACTCACTCACCTATATATCAGGACTTCCTGAAAGCACAAAGAGCTGTATTTACCAGAACTGCAATACCGTGTGAGGAACTCACACACACGCACTCACACACACTCACACACTGATCCCATGACCTGACCGGTGCAGTAGCAGTGGACCTCAGTGGTTCACATCGTGTCCGTCATATCAGCCATCTTCATGTCTTTCACTGAAGTCATTACATCATTAGAGCAGCATAAAAAGATCTCAGGGCTGGTCTCCTCTTGTTAATTCAATCTGCAAATTGAGTCGCCCCATTCAGTTTTATCTCCATGCATTTGCCTCGTCCGTTTAAGTGACAGTGATTCCTGTTGATCAATATGAGTACCTGTGTTGCTGAAGACACCAAGGATAGTGTAGCCAAGCATTAGTATGCAAAGTGGACCTAACAGATTGTGCTGGAGTACCAACAGTTCAAAACTGAACTTTTCTTCTCTGCCTGACAGTGAGAAATAAGTCCTGATGTTTTGTCTGTATTAATCCAGTAGATTTTTTTTCTTTATCTTTACCTTCAGGGCAGCAGTCACATCCTTTGACCAACAGGTTGCCCTGAACTTTATCTGGAAAGTGATCAAGCTCTTGTGTGAACCTGGCGCACTAACACGTACAGTCTACACTGTAAAAAAGCCGGCTGGAAGCTGAAAGTTCCCTCTTTTGCTCTTTGCTTTACTACTAATTCCCCATTTCACCTAGGGTTGTTTTTCCTCACTTGCTTGTTTTGAAATATTTACGCCTCTTGACATTTAAAACAAAGCCCAGGGGGAATCAAATGTTTCGTCTCAGATGTTGAACCATATGATGTCTCAGAGCGGTCCTGTTCAGACTGAGTCAACGTGAAGATGAATGTACACTAACTGAGGCAGCAGTTTTCCTGCCTCATCTTGTTAATCTTTAAGCTTATGAGTTTGAGTGGAAATGTCATCCAAAAGGATTTAGTCTTTTTTTTTTTTTAAATGAAGTTGGATTTCCTGTTTTCACTGTTGTTGGTGTTATGTTGACTCATGAAGAGTCAGGTTGGGGGTAAGAGGATGAGAGATTGTCTCTCCGTTTTAATTTATTTTTATAAAAGCTTTTTGTGTTGACTTTGACAGTTGTTTACTGAATGGAAAAGTCTTTGTTAGATGGATAGGTTCACCTCCGTCTGTTTAACTTAACACGACTTACACGAGCATAGATTGTGAAACCCCCCCCCCCGGTTCTGATTTTCTTCCTCCACACATCAAGAATGCAGCTACGCTGGGGTTAGCTGGGTGTGTTTCCAATGGTAAATGTTTGGTTAAGCCAGCCGTTTGGATCACTTGCTAGGCAGAGGGGGACAAATTTCAACATGTCCTGGGAGCAGGAATGCAGCTGCTGGTTACCCCCCCTCCCTCCCTCGCCAGGGCCTTTGACAGTCTGTTTATGAGGAGGTGATGAGCAGGCAAGGAGACAGGAGGAGAACAGGCATTGTTGCATTTGGGTGAGAAATTAGGTGTGCAGTGGTGGTCGAGTCAGCGAGTCCTGGTTACTCAGTTTTATGAATGCTGGTGTGGGAGGTTTAAAGAACTTACCTGAGAACTGAGAAATAAGGGTTCATTGAACTTTTTTATATATATAATCAGTAAGTTAAGAGCAGCAATACGAAGAACAAGCTCATAATAAAACTTGGTCTAGTTGAGTCACTTCTATTCCAATGGTCCATGTTAGCAGATAGTGTTTGTTTGACATTTCAGGGGCATTCATGTCAACAGTTAGATATGAGGATTAGTATTTAGGTGACACCTGCAAGCTAGTTCAGGCAGGCAACTCGAGCCTGCCTGAACTGATTCACTCCAGTTACACCCTAAAACTTCATTAGTCTGTTTAAAGAGGCAAAAAGATGCAGACTGCTCCCAGATCAGCTGATGGCAAGCTTACTGATGCTGGAATGGTACGCTCATACTGCAAGCATTGCATTAACACTCAGTAAGCGATGCCTCTGAGGAACAACCAATCAAATGTCGTTCTTTTTGCTCTGCAAATGAGCCACATAGTCGGAAAATGTCCTGCCTCAAGAACAATTTCCTTGGCTGACAATAGCTTCAGTTTCATTGGCTGATCCTTGGTTCTGTCCACCTCAACAGACAGAACCGGCGCTTGGCTCGGCAGTGCATGATGTCTCTCCATTCAAAATGAATGAACAGCGATGCACAGGATGCAGCTGTGTGAGTGCGCCGTTAAACTCGAACACCATCCCAGGTTCCCCCTGTAGGCTTTGAGTCAGTGTGTAGTCTGACATCCTAAACCCTTAACTCTATGATTTATTTGATTATAAAATCAGTACTGGAACACTAGTATTTAACTGAAGTACTCTTATGTGCAGTCGGTTGCCATGGCAGCAGGCTAGTTTAACTAGGTCTTCCTTAAAAACTAGAAACAGGGTAAAAGGTTTGGCTTCATGCTGACTAAAAACACCTGATATTAAAAAGAAAATACAATTTTTCACATTTGATCTGTTGCTTTAATTAACAGGATGCTGTATATTATTTTTTTAAATAGCTTTTTCTGTGCTCGAAGGCATTTGTTTATGTGTTTGAAGTAACCACCAAAATCGAACAGTCCTAGATAACCCTGTGTCTTTGTCTGGGGCAGCCTGGACTTGGAAATGTTTTCATTCAGATCTGCAGGGTGCTGTGACATCGCACGCAGATCAGAATAGATTCATTGATAATTCAGTCTCTGCATGTTTATCTCCGGGTACTCTTTCGCCACGCTGCAGATGCTGTACCTTGGAAGTGGATAGCACGAGGCTTTAACTCCAAATTCAGTATAGGAGGGTGAAGAGGAGCCAGTCAGCTTAAATTTGCTTCTTTGACCAGAACAGGACTCCTGATGCAGATGAGGAGGATATATCATTGGTTGAGTTAACAGATCATTTTCTCCTGTGGGTTCTTTTGCAATCTTCAACCGAGCCCCTGAACCATGTGTGATTGGTGGTGAACTGATCCATTTCTTCAGAGTTTCTGCTCTGTGAGAGCAAAGTTCACACCAACTGGTCTCTTATTGTTTCGGAAAGTCCCGCTGTGGTAAAAATGAAGTCTTAACCTTTTTAACATGTTGATAAGATATTTTCATGTTTCTATACCGCCTACAGACTCAGAAAGGCCAGGTCAGACTGACCTCATGTCCTCTGCAGAACACTAAGGGAACCGGTTCTGACTGTGGTGCATGTCACAGTCAGGACTGGTTTGCATGTCCCGTGATCAATGTTGGGCTCATTACTCATAGAGATTTTTAAATTAGTCTGTACTTGTTCATTTTTTTCAAATAAACATAATATTACTTTACTTATTACTCCATTTCAAACTTAATTCACTACATTACGTGATATTTCTGTGCTGCATCACATAAAACTGATAATTGTGTTGTTTTTCGTCAAGATCCAAACCTGCAGTAAAGGTAAAGTCCTGTTCGCATCACTTATTGCCTTTCTTATAATATAACCATCATAAGAAAGCTTCTTTCTGCAGGTAAAACTGGTCGAAGAAACAAAACTAGGAGACGTTTGAGTGTCTACTCCACAAAGAGAAGAAAACAGAGCACTCTTCATTTTAGATTTGCACATTTGAACCAATGAAACAGAAATTTTGCCACTCAACTTTAAAGAGGGATGATTTCCAGACCTTTCTTAGAAGCAAGATTAGTATCTTCAGACATCTCCGTTCAAAGAGGGAGAGTACACACCTTTCACCTTCAGGCCATGACTTTAAGGCTTTAACTTTTTATGTTTTCCTCAGGCTAAAACTTGTAAATATACAATTTTAAAAAACTCAAATGAGTTTTCAGTTGATTGGTTAGTTCAAGAGTTGTATTGTACTTTATTTCTATAATGCCAGATACATCATATTTGATACATGAATTTCTAAGACCTTTAGACCACCCCCATAATCAAAAGAGGAAGAAAAAAGGTTTAAAAAAATGAAAAAAATACATGAGCTTACCTAATGTCTTCATAATAATAAGAAAAAAAAATTTTTAATACAAAATTGAAAGTGTTTTTGGTTTCAATATATAATAACCACTTCACATTTTTTAAAATGTACTATTTGTGTATTTTTTCACATATCAGGTGTTAAAAGGTTAATCTCTCTTTTTCTAAACGCTCCATCAAATCTTCCTCAAGCCATTCTGTGGCTTAGTTTTCCCACAAAAATCACTAACCTTGACAGGCAGTGGCTTTGATACAAAGTGTGCAGCTCGCAGCTGAAAAACACTTCAGGTTTTTAGAAAAAAAATATCCTGTAAGCAGAAAAAAGCTCATTTGTTGAAGTTGTATTTGAAGACACATGTATACAGATGCACTAAAGAACAGGCCACGGCATGTTTATTTTGGCTCCTTTAAATCTTAGCTGCCGTCCAAATCACGTCTTGTTTTCAGGCTTCTGGAAGCTGCTGAGAGAACATCTTTATCTCTTTCTGGTTGTCATCGTT
This sequence comes from Zenarchopterus dispar, assembly GCA_028564865.1. Taxonomy (NCBI): domain Eukaryota; kingdom Metazoa; phylum Chordata; class Actinopteri; order Beloniformes; family Zenarchopteridae; genus Zenarchopterus; species Zenarchopterus dispar. Next base: position 31,058 of record JAOWBL010022733.1, read on the forward strand.
TTGGCAAAAGGGAATAACCCTTGTCTCAAAGGATGCTACAAATCTTAGAGCTGCATTGCTGAACTCTGTAACAACAGAATATGATGATTTTTGTCTCCAGTATATAGTCCAGTCCAGGACCACAGTACTTCTAAACCTGGCTGGTTAATGTTAAGACCTCCGTGTGCTACAGCCTCTGATCTGCCAGAAGACGTTTTGTCATCTCCTAGATTAAATGTACAAGTTTTAAAGAAGGCAATTCAGACTAAAGTCAACACATGAGACTAACTTTTATGCTGAGACTCAATTAGATGGTTTTAAAGTTGTTTTAGTGTTTGTTTTAAGGACTTGTTACTCCTACTTAACCTCAGTGCTCTTCAGCATTTGAATTTGCAGTTACGACCAATCAAAGATGGCCATGTTCTTTATACGCTCCCAAAGCTAACAACAAATACATTTTTCTTTTCAGAAAGATTTTTAAAAAATGAACTTCTAAGACGAAGCGACAGCACTGTGTGTTTGGACGTAGTAAACCAGGTCAGCTGCCACTCACACACATGTTGTAAACAAGGCTGGCTGCACCTTCTACCTACGCAGTCAAGGTAATAAATCTTGTGTGTACGGTAAATAGCGTGTTGCCACAGATCCTTGGAGTGGAGGGCCTTCAAAGTTCACTTGTGTTAGGGAGTGTCCGAGTTGGCGGACAAAAAAGATCAACTCCATCTCCACAACGCCGGCTTGTGTGTGCCTTTGTGTGACCGGTGACTTGACATGTCACAGATCATGTTTAGACTGCTTCACTCTTTCTCTTTTTTTGTCTTTATTAGTATTATTATTTCAAAGGTCACGGCCAAAACACACTCAGTGTCTCAGGTGTCGCTTGCATAGTAGCCGAGACTATATAAAAATATACTAGAACATGAGATATAAAATAGTTCTTCTGTGTTTAGACTTCAAAGGTTATCAGTTCGATCAAGTGTGCTGTAGCTTCTGTCTCTGCGTTGTGTTGTCTGACAATGCAACACAGCTCTGATAGTATCTAAAAAGTTGTTTTCTTGTCTGCCTTTCTGTCTGTCTCGATACTTCTAGGCTTCTTGCTGGAGCACCCAAAGAGAAAGCCAATTCTCTACCAAATGTCAACGAAACAGGTGCGGTTTACGCCTGTCCGGTCACCCTGGACTCCTCAGACTGCTCCAGGATGGATCTGGTCAGCACAAGTAAGAAAGCTGCACCGCACTTTGGTGTGATTTGCTCTTCTGGTATTTAACGGGGCGATGCAGAGTGCAGGAATGGGGTTAAGTCCATAAATAAGGTTTGGTATCAGTAAATGTTCCAAATGTGATATATGTAAAAACATAAACCTTTTAGAAAAATGTTCCTGAGGTTAAACATATAGCCTGTTTTTGTCAGTGCACCCTGTTGCAATTTAGAGGAAGGCTTTAAAATATGCCAACGATATAAAAATAGTTGTTTTTCTTGTAAAATCCTCTGCAGGAGAAATTTAAAACATAGAGTGGTTGGAGTGCAGTCATTCACACTTCCAGTTCCAGCCTGTTGGAGTCAGTAGAGAGTAAGAGATTCAGAAGAAGCTTAAAGCAGCACAGCAGCATGGTCAGGCCGAAAACTCTGTGGGTGTTAATACATTTTCTTGTTTACTTTCCCTCTAATTAACTGTACACAGATGAGTCTCTTAAGGGATCTTTTGTTGAATAAATTCACAACAAACCATCAAAAATGGATGGTGGACTGATGATTAAATAGTCAATTTATCCATCATCTCAAAACAATGTGTCAGAAATGTGTAATGTGATCAAATCCTGGTTCAGTAGTGTAGGTCCTTAAAATTAAATCTAACATAGCTGTCAAAGTGAAAACAGCATCTCATCTACATGGTTTTCTTTAGAATTTCATTATCTTTCAAATCCCATGATTCCACTTTTGATTCAGGCTTTTTTGTTGACAATGTTGTTGAGATAGATAGGCATCCATCCATCCATCCATCCATCCATCCATCCATCCATCCATCCATCCATCCATCCATCCATCCATCCATCCAT
>JAOWBL010022743.1:0-33092 GCA_028564865.1 Zenarchopterus dispar
TGTATGTGTATATATATATATATATATATATATATATATATATATATATATATATATTGTATATTTCCTTTAAAATGGCATTAGAAGAATGATATATCAAAGTTGCAGCTCTGATTTTCAGTGAAGCCTTGAACTTTTCTGGCAGCCCTCTGCTGTGCTTGACATTTACAAATACATTTTTCGGCTGCAAACAACAAAGAACCACGCTGGAGAAACAGGGAGATAATGTCTTCTGTTGTAGATATCCCATGGCACAAATTCATACTATAAAATTAGAGGCTGTGACCACCTTTAAAAGAACCTTCGTGCAGTTTGGAGATAACCAAAAAGAACTTTAAAAAAATGACACGTGTTGTGAAAAATAACACCAGCGACGAGACATATGAGCCCAAAAGGAAGGCAAAACTAAAAATGATCCGTTCTCATCAGTGAGCTGGCCAAGAAAACTCAGAGAGTCTGTGAAAATGTGAGCTGCTGATGGTCGAGTAGATGCTCGTGGTTACTGATAAGAGATGCAGAAGCAGATGCTGCGGCTGAGTGTTTGAAAGGACAGAAATACCTGGAATTATCAGTTACAAATGTGAAATAAAAAGCGGCAAAGCAATGCAAAATAAATGTCTCCTTCCTATCATCAGAACATCAGTTTTATTCTTAGTTTCTGCAATTTTTGTCTGATTTCCAAGAGTGTAGTCAAAAATCTGTTCCACAGTGGCTTAAAATGATATAGGCAAATTGATCCATGATCCCTATTATGCAAGAGGCTTAAAAATGGTGGCTAAAAAATTCATGCTATTCCTGCCGTTGCATGCTTTTAAAACCATTTAGCAACACTTTAACAGTGATAATATATTAATGAGAGTCAAATTACTAATGACTCTTTGATCAGCTTCAAAGCAATTGACTGTGGATCTGTTTGTCCTCCACCATCTTCCCCAAGTCGCCTCAGTGCAAACACGGAGAGGTTAATGGAAATGTGATGAGGTTTTTCACACTGTATAAAGCAGTTAACCTTCTGAAAGTATCACTGTTTTGTTCGCACATCCTCTGCTTTTTTTAGTATATGCCTAAACTGGTGAAAGCTGAGCATATAAAGATCACATGAAGTGCTTTGTTTAACATTAAGTGACGAAGAAGCAATGCAGGCCTTTTTCTGCTTGATGCAAACAAACCAAGATGAAGATTGTGAATGAAAGCCATCTTTGTGTCCACTGCAGGATTGAAGGTGTGTCTTTGTGCTGCTTCTGTAAAATCTCTGTCGTCTCTGGAGGTCGTGTTCTGGCCCGTCAGCTTCAATGAGCATGCTCTTAATGTGATCTAGCAGGTCCACAGAAATGCAGGGCCCTCTAAGGGTTATGGGATTGGTTGGTAGATCTGGTCGTACATTTTCAAGAAAAGATGGGAAGTCATGCTGTTGTTGGAGGGGAAAAACACTTTGGATGGGATTATTTTTCCAAAGGCAGGATGAGAGGTGACATTGATGTCAGTAAAAACAGTCGTAGATTGTCAAGAAGCTCAGTTTGAATTCCCAAAGGCTTCTTTTGTGTGTGTTGACATAAAAACTTGACTGCTCTATAGGCTTGTATGATGTTTTAACACGATTTCTTCAGGTGATAAGTTCAGTTTTTACCAGAACAATGAATTTGAGGGGAATGGAGACCTAACAGAAACAACAATTGTATCTATTCATAAATATAGACACCAGTAAGACACGAACAAAGCAGAATCCTCAGATTATATCTGTCAAATGTTTTACAGAGATGGACATAAAAAAAACAAGTCTGTTTGTCAAATACTTCACAAGGCTTTCAATAAATAAGTGGGCATCATTGCATTGTTCCTCCTAAAATGTGAGAATCAAAAGAAAGCATTTATTGTTTATTTTACAAGGATATTCTTGAATTGCTTCGGCAGGTTTGTTGCTTCACCTAAAGAATTAAAATATTGTATTTCCGTCATGTTAGTATCACAGGAGTCTTGAATATTTTTCTCAGCCATTTAGCTCTTTTAAAAACTCACCAATGTGTAGTTTGGTATCATCATATGCACCATTGTGATCATAAACCACAGTAAGCAAACAGAAGACTTGTTTAAGGAAAAAGAAATGAGATTAAGACTTCTCTGGCAAGTCACTTCAGTGACGTGTTCCTAGGTTATAAAACGGAAGTTTTAAAACATGGTGATGGCTTAATTGTGTTTTAGCAACACATTGCTGCCTCTGGATTGTGATTCAGTCATCTATTTCTTTTGGCTCTAAGTTTGCAAAGCTGTGGTAAAAATAATAATACACACATTCATGTGTGGCATCTTTATTTATTTTTTCACAAAAGCAGTTTCAAAGTTCATTAAGAAAAGAAATATATGTGTGTCCTCCCAGGCAGATGTTTGATAACCATATGTTGTATAAAAATATCTGCAAAATAAACTTCAGGCTGGACAATAAGTGCTTACATATGTTGTCTCTGTTTGTAGAACACTAACAAAATTACAAGCACGATAGACATTTTAAAATAAACTAGTTGAATGCAGTGTGATAAGCATCCTGAAGATTTTGCTAGCAGAAGAATCAAAGTTAGATCTTGTGGTAGTGGTAGATTTGAAGTCGTGTGGCTCTGTAACTTCAGCTCTACTTGTGGCTATATAACACTAGATCAGAAGATTGTGCTGCAGTAGAGCCAAAGTTCTGCCTTTTCAAGCTACAGCTATCAAATATAAATGTCTAGCCTTGTGGTTTGTGAGCAGTTTTGATCCTGGATGTTGTCATCTTTGATCATGATGACTGGAAGATGAGACTTCTTTTGCAAGCGCAAAAGAATCCTTGCTACAACCAGGTGCATCTATTCTGGGTTTTGTGCACATTACTCCATGGCCTATTTAAGTCCTATTTGAGTCTCCTTGACTTGAGGTCTTTTTGTTTCCAAAAGGAGTCTAAAGCATCTGGGGACGAGGTTTTTCCACAGGCAGTCGCCATTGAGAACTGTGAAGAACAATGTTTGGGTTGGCGACAGTAACCGAGGGGAGCGGGACTTGCTGATAGGTCAGTTAACAGCACAACAAGGATTATAATCTTAAAATTATAATGATTTCAGTTCATCTTTCAATTCATGGCTCAGATGTCAAGTTTATAAACCCATTTCTGTATTGTTTTCACCTTCAGTTGCTATGAAAGCATCCACTTACTTCACTCTCAAACAAATTTGTCAAGGACTGAAAGTTTTAAATAGGCATGCTTTTTCAAGATTATTTATAACTGTGTTTTAGGTTCATAAAACTGTGTTGCATTTGAACAAAGACCAACTTTCCTTGTGGGGTTTGTTTTTTTCCTCCTCTTCAGAGATCAAGGAAATGTTGAGTTTCCCCGGGGATTCCTGCACTGCTGCATATACACCCTTCTGTTTTTGTTGGCATATCTTACTGTTTCAGCTACCAGTTATAATTCCATTTTCTTTCAAAAGTAAAATTTCACAGTGAGCTTGTGAGGTGAAGAAGAATTTAAAAAAAAGTAGAACAAGCGCTGCTCTTTAGTGAAAAGATGGATACTCTACAAAGCAAATGGCCATTTGGATGTGAATTCAACTAATCTGGGAAGATAAAGTAATTTAGATGAATTCAGAATTTAATTTTTTTTTTAAATATTTCACATGAATTATTTCTTTTGATTCCTTTATTTTTTATCTTTGTGCTGCTAATTCACATTAAAGAAAGGCATCAAATTTTGCTTACGGTGGATTGTCACTTTTACTGGTGAAATGAAAATTATCCAGCTGTTTCTGCTGTAAAATCTAAGCTTTCCTTTCAACACTTCATTGAGTCCATCAGATATGCCCATTTGACTTGCAGTTTTATCGCCACTTGCCTTTCAGCAGATGAACATTGCAGCGATAGGGTCACTGCTGAATGTGTGAGAGTCACATGTGGCACACCAGCTGCTGGTGGGGGTAATTCACTTAAGACCATACAACATTTCATGAAGAAAAAATTCCATTTCATCCTGTAATGATCCTAGAAACCCAGTATGGCTGGAGATTGGGGGGCGAGGGGGGGGGACCTCTGTAGAGACAGAGGAAAAGAAGTGAGGGCAGATGGGGTGGGCTTTGTCTGGCCATCAGCTCTGCGTGACTGCTCGTCTGAGCGCATGTGCTGCATCCAGCTTGTAAATAACTGAGATCTATAAGTTTTTCTTGCATTTATTCTACATCACACCATGTTTGCATGTCACTGAGATATTTTGCCAATCATGTTTTCAATCAAGTATCTTTGTATTTCTAAATGAATGACTAAACAGTCTTCACTGGAGGATGACCTTCTTACCTGATGTGTTGGTTCAGGACACATTTAGAAAGCACCGACTGAGAGTGCTGAGCGTCTGCAGCTTTAGTGTCTGACTCTGCAGTTTCATGTACCTTAGTCTTTCTTCCTCCAGAGTAGATAATCCTGTGGGTGGGTAAATGGATGGCTAGTTACTTGTCAGTCTGTTAAAAAGGAAAATGCAGTCTCCTTTTTATAGAACATAACATAAACAGAGTTTGAAATGATTTAACTTTTTGAGTGCATCATGAAATAATGCTGAAATATATTTATGGACATTTCATGAAGCAGTACTTTAACTGATGCCTTGTTTCAAATGGTTTTATTACTTTTGTTGGTATAAAGTTTAACTGATTGTGCATGTCCAAAATATCAATATATTAAGACCTGAAGACATTCTGCATTTAAGATAAGCAAAAATACCAGACATGTTGTTGCTTTGCACCTCCGGTGCTGAAACTGTTTTGAGTCTTGGATCATTTGGCAGACAGCATTAGACGTTTAGTCAATCATTTTTGCATTTTAGGATACTCTGTGGACCACTTGGCATGAAATATTTAGATTTCTTTGCTTCCTCATGTCACATTACATTTGGCATGGAGTCACTTCAGACACTTGGTATGTCCCATTTGTCAGATTCTGATACATGTGTCTGTGGAGACATATTGGTTTGTCCACTGTTGTGCAAGCCTGCTAGCAGATTGCTGGTCATTCTGCCTGTCAAGCCTTAATCTGAGGGAAACCTTGTTGGTGTCGGTGGAAAACAAATCCCTCCCAGATTCTGCTGTCCTGCACTAATGGCAGCTCATCCAAAGCACCTGGGCAGAGTCCAGGACTCTTTGACACAATTGTAGGTTGAACTGTGACGATTGTGTCAGACTGGGCTGGAAGAAAGTTTTCTTGTGGGATTTTAATCTTGTCATATGTTCTCTGACTTTCCTCCCTTATATTATCACTAAACTCCACTGGCTTCAGTTGCAGACTAGAAACATATTAATGCAGCCAAATGTTTTTATTGTAGTGAAACACACATCACCCCATCTAAGTCAATAAAACCAGAAGCAATCCTAACAGATGCTCAACCAGACAAGCTTTTATGGAGATGATTTTCTCCTTGTTTAGATCCACCCATTTTTTGGCAAGTATCCAAGCAGTTAATTCTTTCCAAACAAATATTTTCTTTTTTACTTTACTCTTGAAGGAGATAATGGTCTGCATTCAGAAAAATATGTCATTTCATAAACAACCTTTTTAAACCTCAAACCTCTGTTATCTCCTTTTGCACTTCATTTGTTGACTTGAATTAGGGATTAGGGCATATTTAAGCAGTAATTGGTTGCAGATTGGTATGGCTTTGAAAGTAACATGATTCCTTTTTGCCCAATTAGCCTGGCGTGTGCTTTGTATAACCAGTGTGGTGGCGGATTAACTGAGGAGGTTCGGCTGGAGGTGATATTGGGATGATGAGGAGGTGCAGCAGTATGCGCTAAAAACACAAATAAAAAAGCTGCAATAGTGAAGCTGAGAAAGTGACTCATAAGCTTTTATAAACAATCAAATAAAAACAATAGATTTATCATTTGGCTTCAAATACAATGGCTTTATTAAAACCTGGGCTTGAGGAAAATGTGATACTTTGACAGAAGTATTTCTGTAATTGGACAATTGAAAACAACATTTCTGATTTCAAGTTCACAACCAAACCTTGAAGCTCAAATTCGAGATTCTCTGTTAAGCAGCTCCTTTTAATTTAAGATGTTCCCGTCTGGTATTACCTGAAGTCAGCTGCTGTTCTCATTATGTCTAAAACTCGACAAACGATTTGACTTTAATTAAGCAAGTGGTAAACATTTCCACTTACTGTTCCAGCAAAAGTATCTCACAGCTGCTTACTGATCAGAACATCATCATTAATTATTTCCTATTCAGCTGAACTCTTAATTAAACTAGAGTTGTGAACATGTGGCACAGCTCGTATCAGCTGTGGAGGCATTTTTGTAATTTACTTCATTATTTTATTTTTTCCCATATAGTTGTTTCAGCGCGTTGCAGCCTCCACTGATCTTTGCTTGTGCATCCTTGGAAAGCATCGTATCAACTAACCAGTTGTATCTGCATGAGCTATGCGCCCTCTCATCATGGAGTATTTTTTTATTAGTTTTCCATCTTTGATCTCGATGCATTGTGGAACAAAGTCGAGCAGCTGGACAAGGGCAGGCTGACTGACAGAGAAATTCATTCAGAGGAAGCGTGCTGTTGTGGGATTGTTTCAGTGCAAGAAAGTAATGATGCTGCTTTCAGCTCTGACATTACAAGGTGGTACATTATTTAGAACTGAGAGTTTTATGGTGACATCCTCAGCTGTGAGAACGCATTTTGGAGATGGCCATCTTCATCTTGCAAAAGATGTTCAACTTGCAAACGTGTCAGTCCATCAGCAGAAATACAATGACTTTTGTTCTTCTTTTATTTGGAGTTGGGCTTGAACTGCCCTGTCATCTAAACTGTTACTTAGAGAATTTGACACCATGATTTTTTTTTTAATTGTAGGATTTTACTTTTTCATTTTTATTTTTTTTGGTGCAGGATATTATAAAGATCTGTCTGGTGCAGAGCCAATCTTTTGTATGCAGGGAGCCTCAAACTGACCTTCAGGATTGTGATTTTATGCACAAACAGTAATAACAGCCCTTGTCTATTTCAGTCAAGTCCTGAAGCACATCTGTCTACTGCAAACAAGGTCCAAGGTTACAGCAACTCCATAAATACACATTGCTGGATGTATTTGACATTTCCATTATTGGCTTATTTTAACAAACAGATTAAACAAATTAAGTCCCTGGTACAAATGTAATTAATCAACCATTTCCCAGTCTGAAATGCATAAATTTAATATCCACATGCATCTGGCAATCCCTCAAAAATTATATCAAAATAATAATGTAGTCTGCCTCTTTAAAGATGTTTTACAAATGACGAGTATTTACTGTTTATAAATTGCTAAATGGGACCCAAAAATGAAAAAAAAGTCAAAAAAATTGCTAGAGCAAATGTAAGTGAAGCAGTATTTCCTTGGCTCTGTGTGTGATTTTCAGTCCATCCCACCAGTGAGACATAACTTGAATTGTTGGTTGGTATTTTCTATAATGTCTTACTTTGGGTTTCCAAATCTGTTTGCACGAAAGGGGAGCAAATTGATTTGTTGTGAGTGTTTATACTGCAGATTGCATCTTCCTTACGAAGATCCCATCCTTAGATGTAGAGGAATACTTATTACTGGGCAAAATGAAATTATAGACAGATGTTGATGTGAAACAACTCACGTTTTTGACTCTGCAACAGAAAAATCATCAACACTCTTTCTCAGTCTTAAAATTAATATTTTCTCTAAATTCTCCAATGCTTTTCCCACTTCTTCTTCTCAAATATTCATAGGCCATAAAGGTGTGTGATTTTTATGGCACTGAGTTATTGTTCTTCCAAACACTCATCTTCTCACTGACAGAGGAGCAGATAGCTGTCATGGACCTTCCCCAGATGGATGTGACTTACGTCACAGAATAACCCAACAATCCAATATATCATTTAAAAAACTCTTTTTTCACAGTCAAGGTTGCAGCTTCTCAGAGCTGTTATCTTGAACTGCTTGACTTTGCTCAAGTCATCATGTGAGAAAATTCCTTGAGTCATTTGATTTGACAGTGAATGCATTCAAAACGTCATCGTTTTTAAATGACGTCACCAGCCTGATGCGTGCGTGTTTGACTGCAAAGAAACGTATCATTTATAAGTTTCCAGTAAGAAGAGCTTTTGAGTTCATTGAAAGTTGTAACGACAGGAAGCTTCTCAAAATAAGGTATTAAAACTCAATGACTCTGTCAGTTTAAACCATAAAATTTCATTTTAGCTTAATTAAAAATGAAATTCTAATTTGTTGATTGTGTGGCAGGACTAATCATAATTTAAACATTTTAATCAAACCCAGTAGGATCTGCCAATTACTCTCTTTATAACCCCCTTTAAACTAAATGAATGTAGAATGGATAAACATAATTAACTCAGATATGAGGATCTTTTGGCTTCAGCCACCCTTTAAAAGAATTAAATTATAATAATAATATATGCAGTATGAGTCCATGTCTATTAAAAAGCACCATATATCCATTACTAATCATGAGTATTAATTCTTCCAGTCATCAGGACAATTTAGTAAGATTTGTTGAATATTGATAATTAGCTGCTCTTACAGCAAGAACACACAAATCATGAATTTCATGAAACCTAAAATTGAATTATTGATTGTATTTGAGGTTTCTTTTCCCTACTATTTAAGCTTCTTCTTGTTGAACATCTCTAGAATAGAAAACAGCCCATCTCTGAAGGGCATTGACTTCCATGTGTGTGTGAGAGAATTAAAATATTTGATATAATCCCAGTCATTTATTGATCTTCATGACCTCACAGAGAATTGGACGTAATCAGTTTGCGGGCCATGTTTTGTGTCAATCAGATATTACTGCATCTTCAGGATCTTTTCCAGAAACATGTAAAATCAAGCTCTAAAGGATTAAGAACACAGACATCAGTTGGACACAAGGTCTTTTTCTGTAATTCTGCTCCTGGCTGCAGGATTGGCTGTGTGACTTCTCTTGCAAAGCCTTAACTTGAGAATAAACCTGATTAAATGTGATCCTGGGTCAAGTTCTTACTTTTCAGCCATGCCTAGTTAGTCCAGAGGACATTTTCCTACAACATGTCATCAAACATAGATATGTATGTTTATAGCCAGCTAGTTTTAACATAGACAGGTAGATAGATAAAACAAAAATCTGACTGGCCCACCTGGATGAGACTCCTGCAGGTGTTGACTGTCACTTTATTTTCAGAGAAAGTAAAGATTTTTCATCTATGTCAGGATGATACAATTTTCACCCTCTTAGAAAAGTGGACTTCTCCTGAGAGCTCAATAAAGGAGAAAATGTTGGCTATCCACAAATAGGCTGGAGAAAACTATAGTAAAAGATAAGCTGCACCAGTCACAAAACACAGCAGTAAAAAAGAGGATTAAAACCTTATTTATTACCGATTTAAAACAGTTGTTGTGTTCATGCAAGTTTAACTGCTTCTGTGACTTTGCACACACACACAGCCTCAGGGCAGTGTACAGCAAACAACCAGATTTATGTCATAGTCTCCTTTGTGTATTGTATTTCTTCATGTATTAGTGTATGTGCTTCATATCTTTTTTCTTTTTTATGTCTTTAATCCAATCATAAATGAATGTCAATAACCATTGACCTTAGTTTTCATGAGAAATACAAATAAAGAATAAATGAATATTCATAGGTATTGGATAAGAGTTAGCTTTTGCAGATGCCATAATTTACATTTACACTCCAGGAGTTACCCACTTTAAAGAACTTTTCAGTACTTCATAGCGTAAACAAGGATATACTGTATTCCCACCACTCCCACTATCCCTCTTCAAGCTGCACACCTCAGACTTCAGTACAGGTTGGAGTTATGTCAGTGACATAAATACTCATTTTCTCTGCAGTTGTGGGGTGTATCAGTGATGGAGACTGAACTGAGAGAACTGGTGGACCATTTTGTGACATAGTGTTGGATCAATCATCTCATCTTGAATGTGAACAAGCCAAAGGGGATGATTGTGGATTTTAAGAGAACCAGGATAAAGTCCAATAGTTTTTTTCCGTCATGGGTGAAGAAGAGGAGGTGGTGGAGGAGTATAAATGCCACAGTGTTCTCTCAATGCGCACCTCCTTACTTCTTGAGAAAGCTTGGGCTCTTCAACCTTTGCAGTAAGATGTTGAATATCTTCTATAAGTCTTTTATGGAGAGTTCAATCACATCTCCAGTCAGCTGTTGAAGAAAAGGAACAAACTGATAAAGAAGGTTTGCTCTCTTTTGGGGACTGTGCTGGAGCCTCAGGAGAAGATTGTGCAAAGAAGGATACCTCATAAACTGAAGACCACGGACAAACCGGAGCATTGTCTTCACAACACAGTGAGTCAGCAAGAGTGTCTTCAGTGAGAGCCATCTTCAGATCCACTGCAGCACAGACCGCTGCAGGAGAACCTGGAGACCGCTGCAGGAGAACCTTCAGACCACTACAGAAGATCCTTCAGACCACTGCAGGAGATCCTTCAGACCACTACAGAAGATCCTTCAGACCACTGCAGGGGATCCTTCAGACCATTGCAGGAGATTCTTCAGACCATTGCAGGAGATCCTTCAGACCATTGTAGGAGATCCTTCAGACTGCTACAGAAGATCCTTCAGACCATTGCAGGAGATCCTTCTTGCCCACAATTATTTATCTCTACAATGACTCTTTGAAGAAAATTAAATCATGACTACTGCAGCAATTCATTGCCTTTTGGGATTAATAACGTATTTGGAATTGAATTAAATTGAATATGTTTAACTACAAACTAGTAGCGTGGCATGTAAATGGATTGAAAATAATTACATCCTTGATGGCCCCTCTGGAAATGAAGGAACATCTGCTAACAAATGGAGCAGCGTATCAGCGTCATAAACAAATGTAAACTAACCTTTTCTCTTATCTCCGCCTGCTCTCCCTTGTGCCCATATTTTATCATATCATCTCTGTGAATCACACTTTACTCATCTCTTGCATTTTGAGTGCCAGACATCACCAGCATTTGGTCTTGTCTCATGGATTTTTGCATTTTTGTGAGCTAGACTACAGGAGTCAAGTATCAGGAGTGAGCAGAGCTTTTATAAACAAGGCTGTGACACACAGCTGCAGTGTTTGCGTGTGAGAGAGTGGGTTTTCTTACGGTGCATCCATTACATAATTCTCTTATCTGAATCACTTGATAAGTTTGTAGACTAGTAGCCTTTTCTTCTTGGTTCAGTTTCTTTTCACATAGAAGCAATATAAGAAATGGCACTGACTGATTTTTTGTTTGTTTGTTTGCATGCATTACCTTAGTTGGAGCCACAGAGGTTATACAAATTTTCTTTTATTCATTAAACATGAATAAGTATGAAAGATATCTGTCTGTCTGTCTGTACTGTATATATATATATATATATATATATTTATACACTATATATAGTTTTAAAGCAGCTTTAAAGTGTCTTGAGAAGGGGGAGGAGCTAATTTAGCATTTACGTGTGTGAGAGAAAGTCTTCAGATTTGTTGACGGATTCGTTGGCTGTATGACTTCTCTTGTAAGACTCTTGTCCTTTCTGGATTTTGTTTGCCAACTTTTCTTTTTCACTCAGTTGAAACAGTTGTGGGTTTAAAAAAAAAAAAGAAAAAAAAAGCTTTTTCCTATCCAATAAGTTATTCTCCATCCATCCATTTTCTAGACCCATTAAATCCATTTCTGGGTCACGGGGGTCTGCTGGAGCCTATCTCAGCCCATCACAGGCGAGAGGCAGGGGTACACCCTGGACAGGTCGCCAGTCCATCGCAGTAAGTCATTCTCATGACGGATTAAAGAGTGTAATTCCCAGGGAACATGAAATGAAAGGCTCTTGAATAACAAGCAGTGCAGAAAGAAGTGGGACTATTTTTAATGAAACCCTTTCATCTAAGTTGATGGGGTCAGTGAAACAGAAGTTGATCTTTATATAAAGGAAAAAATAACCTTTTTAACCATAATTTAATTGCATTTTCTAGGTTTGTGTGTAGTAAAAATATAATTTAACTGTGGGGATGGTAGTTTAAAATATTGATAAGCTGCATGATTTTCCTCTCCATCATAAATGTCATCCTAGGTGCTCATCCAGATTGTTGTGATTCTGTCACACAGAAAAGTAATATTTGTTGTTTTCACCATCACAAAGAGAATCTTCAGACTGAGTAAAATTTCACCTTGTAAAGTGTAATGGATCTGTTGTGAAAAATAAGTTTGTGGGAGGAGATGGGCTCCAGCTGTTGACGCAGAAGGGAATTTTTTTTAAATCTTGTTTTTGGCAGGTTCTGCAATGTAAACAAAGCTTTGTTTGTATTTGGCTGAGATGAAAACTCTGAGGCATCGCGTATGAATTGAAATCATTTTCATCACCTCTTACAGCAAAACAAACCGCCGTGGCTGCCAGTGATTTATGTTCAGTGTCAGTGCTCCTTTCAGAGTGTTTTTCACTTCTGTGGCTGAAATGAAAACAGGAAACTGTCTGCGTAATGAGCTGCCTTTTAAATCGACATAATCTCATCGGATGAATGAAAATTAAAGTCTCAAGTCTTTTCATAAAGTGCCTTTCATTGAAAATCTTGTTTCTTTAAAACTTCACATTAGCAAATCTTTTCAAAATCAACAACTGGCTGCATTCATTAGTGATGACTTTATTATATGTTGACTTTGAGATGAAAAATGCAAGTAAATGTCATAATTATGCACACTTAAAAAAATTTTAAAACTATATAAAAACTTTTTTCTCCAAAATTTGACACTTGAAATAAATCATATAAATTACACACAATCTGAAAGTATCACCCATACAGAAGTGAGATATTTTAAAAGTCCTACTTTCTTATCTTGCTTTTATCAATAAAATTACATACTTGCCTCTTTTTGCCCAATCCTTGGCTCGAAAACTGTGATTTCATCTGAACCATGACTTATTACATCAGCTCTTGTAGCCTTAAATGTAACTTTAAACCTTAAATAATAATCAGAATCACGAATCAAAGTTGTGACAGAACAAAAATATCCACATGTCCTTTAAAAACGGATATTGACACTGTCCTTTTCATGAGTTTACAATTCTGAATTGTTTCAAACTGAATTTTGTCATGGTGGAAAAATATTAGAAAATAAATAAGGCCCTTTATAAAGTCACGTAACATAAAAGACCAAATTCCAGATTTTTCTACTTTTGTGCCACTTTCAGCACAGACATGTTAATGTGATTATCTTTTTTTGCATAGCCCATCATTTAAACCTATCTACTGTTCAGGTGAACTAAACCTCAGCTGAACACTTATATCTGTGTCTGAGGAGAAAAAGAAAGTGGACATTTGAGGCCATTTTAATGACGGAAACTAAGTTGCTTCTTTATGTTCCACACTGAGTGAAATGCTGTGGTTTTGTTTGCGTCTTGGTCTCTCTGTGGATTCATCTTTGTATTTGGATTGTTTTCCAAATTGATCCTGAAAAGAAAGGATTAGAAGTAATTCATATAGAGTTAGTACCTCTACACCTCCTGTTGTGTGGAGCAAATCCCCTGGTACTGAGCTGGACCACCGAGTTGAATCACCCACCCATGTCAGGAACACGGGAAAAAAAGAGACAAAACTAAAACTAGTGGACAGTTGCTACAGCTGCACAGTCATCATCTAGTGTCGAGTAAATTCTGTTCATTTTTTTAAACACACCCTGATCAGTCAGAAAGTGGAGAATTTTTCATTTAACATCAAGAACCAACAATTTAAAACAGGCTCTTATCAGCTTTTTTTGTGTTTTGGCTTTCTGAAAACAATGCTAGTTACAAGTTGACATCAGGGCAAAAGCAAGTAATGACTCAGAAAATGTATTTTTAAAAAGGTTGTATGACCGCACTGCAGTCGTAAACATCGATAAAAGACGAGCAAAAATGAAACAGTATCCAGACCTGGAGGAAAGAAGAAAAAAACCCCTAAAATACAGAAAATGCAAATGTCCAAATTTGGTTCTTACTACATGCAGACTAAGCAGATGCACAGTCCCACGTAGGACTGTGGATCATTTCTCATATGTACAGATTTGTTGTTATCCACAACAGTTTTCTTTTATAACATTTAAAATTTAGTGACCTACTGCCATTATTAGCAACTAATGAAAACCATTTTAATCAAGCGACTCTTAATTTCCATCATTAAAATCGCTTCAAATGTCCATTTTCTTTTTCTCCTCAGACACAGATAGAAGTGTGTACCACCTGAACAGTAGGTAGGTTTAAGTGATGGGCTACGAGAAAAAAAAAGATAATCGCATTAACATGTGTGTGCTGAAAACGGCATCCAAGTAGAAAAATCTGAAATTTAACTGTTTATGATACGCAACTTTACATAGGACTTACTTATTTTTTAATATTTTTCCACCAAAATTCAGTTTTGAACCTTTTAGCAATTCAGTGTGAAAAATCAAAACTGCTGTTAGAAATGTTCATGTTGATTTATCTCTTACATATGTTCATAAATCTAAATGTGATGTTTCATGGAGAAATATGACTTCAGCCATTTGGGACAACTAGTTTCAAGCAAACATTTATTTTTGTCCTCACTTTTATGTTGTTAGTCTTTGATAGACATATAGCTAATTTATAACATAAGATAAAAGCAACTTGTTGGCAAAAATTACTGTAACATAAATGGTTTTGATGTCTGTCTGCTCTTTGGGCTTTGTCAACAAAAACAAAACAAACTACGACTGAAGGCAGACTCGGATAGGTGGCATCATTTTATCCATCAGTTATTAAACTGAGAAAGCTCATGTTGAAATGTGACACGTCTTAATTTCACATTCCTGCTTTTATGAAGGTGAATAGAGATTCTTCTGTCAATTACGCTCTACATCAGATGTACTTTATATTTTATTTTGTCTGGCTTGAAGATCTATTGTTTATGGAGCACCCCCATATTTAATTTAACCTCTGTCTTTTTCCACCTTTGCACCCCTGAGTTTGGTCTGTTTTTGGTCGTTTCTCTTTTAAGTGGTTTCTACACAGGATTTTAAAGAGCTTTGTTTTGTTTGGGGGCTATGATAATTGTTTTGTGTATATACATTAAGAAAGTCTGAGTACAGTAAAGTAAACAACTTTGGCTAAAAGTGAATCATGAGAGCACTTAGACTGAACCACAAGAATAAGATTTTGGAGCAGACTGTTGGCAATAAACTGAAATTCCTTTTAAAGCTCTGCAAAGAGATTCAAATTAAGACATTTAAAAGCAATATACTTTGAGGAGCTAACAATGACTCAAAATACTGTGAATTTAAAACATTGTCTGTGTTATGGCACATCCTCAGTAAAATATTTAAAGCACATATATAGGTTGTAGTTGTATAACTGCAATAATCTGAAATAATCTCATTTAAATAATTCCTTAGAGAAAGCTCTTCACACATAAAAGATTAAGATGCCTGGTCTTCACCCAGAGCAATCATTTTACAAGAGTTCCTCTTAATGAAAGTTCATATGGAGTTAAAACTTTGGTTCTTAGTATTGTTTCGTTGTAATTTTTTTTTTGTTTTTTATGAAACAGCCATGTGTTGCAGAGTACATATAACTTCGTCCACCTGCTGCAAAGTATTGAATGAGAAAGGACAGCTTGATTCATGGTCAAATGTCTGACTTATTGGATTGTATCTGCAGAGGATGTTACTGGTCATGTGCACAGCAGTGCATGTTTTAAAACACTGCATTGTTAAGGAGATAGTGGGTGGGGTTTGCTGGCAGCAGCAACAGAGATTCTCAATCACATCTGAAAAAGAAAAGATGCTGACTCTTAAAAGTCAGCTCTTCCCCTCTGCTTGCACGGCTCTTAGCTCATGTCTGAAGGGAAATGTTTGATATGTAGAGAGTGATGCCCAGACTGTGACAGCTGTCAGGTCAGACATGTTGGGAGTGTGTGTCTGTTAGGAAAAAGAGAATTGAACATTACATAGTTTGGTGCAGAGAAGGAAAAAGAAGAAAAAAAATGAGTCTCTTCCTCAGGGGCGTGAGACTTTCCTCCGTCTCTCTCCTGGCTGAAGAGAGTGATAGATGGTTCGTATTAAAGTGGAGGAGGCAATTAAAGATGAGGAGAGCCAATCCCTTTCATCTGTAATCACTTTCCGTCCCTTCAGAACACGGCTGTGAGCACACAACCCAGGTTTTTTTTTCTTTTTAAATCATCTCAAAGTTTTCAGCAATCTTACCAAGTTAATAAAACATACAAAATAATTGTCTTTAACATGTTTTGCTACTTCATTAAAAATATTCCAACTGTCCAGCTGTTGTGGCGAAAAAATCCTTTTTCTTAAACTCTGCATTAATAAGAAAATACCCTGCAAAGTTCCTTGTCTACAGTATGAATTATTTGCACTTACACAACGCTGCAGTCTTTTCTGTTTGGCATTTCTTTGTTTCTTTTTCCTCAGCCATGTTGTTTCTGAAGACTTGACTGAACACAGTCTAATAATAATATTATTAAATCATACTTTCCAGGCTAATAGGTGCATTTCAGGGGAGATGCAGAGTATATGTAGTCATTTCTCAACACTGGTGAAGAACGTCTACACTGGTATGTTGTTTGGAAATGACTGAATCTGAAGGTTGGTCTTCAAAAACTCTCACAATAATTTAATAGTAAATACAGCATGACTTGAATTCCAATTATTTGAGCAATCAGAGCTGAAGAGCAACATTTTATTTATTGCTGTTTATATCAGTATGAAACACTTGAAGTACGATGTTAAGAAGCATCGTTGCATAAATGTCGTAAATAAAGCCAAGGCAAAAGATGGAATATTTTATTGAATTATATCAGACTGGATTTAATTGAGAAAACTCGTGCTACTTTCTGTAGGCTGAAGAGTTGTTCACGGTTTGTAGCCCTGGTATTATACGTTAAGATAAAGTTCAAACCTTCATACAACAAAGCTTTAAGTCTCGATTCAACATCAGGTGAAAGAGCTCGCTGTAGAAGTGTCAAAATGATGAAGAAAAGATTCTTAAGAAGCTCCTTAAAGCGGCACAAAATAACTTTTTGCAATTTTTAGCACATTAGGTTCTTCTATAAGGTTATTTGTATTTTTGATACTCTAAAATTTACGTTTGTTTGGTCTCTTTCCTGGTCTTTTTACTCTCTTGAATTATTCACCTGGGCTTAGATGTCCACTGTGTCTCTGTGAGCTCCCTTCATCCATGACATAACACCTAAAACAACACATATATCTTCCACCAGGACAGATTTTAAAGTTACTTTGGTCGGTTTTGGCTCATAACAAAGATGAAACACAGCTAGATGATGATTCCTAAAATGAAGCAACATTTCTTTCAAATGAAATTAAAACTTATATTTGACTACAAAACAAAAGCCATTTTTCTTCTTTAACCCTTAGAATGCTGCAGTTTACATTGGACACCACATGGGGGCTCATGATATTTCTTTTTAACATAAAAATATAAAGTTCTAGGACTTGTTAATCACTACAATCAGATGTTGAAACAATTGGTGACACTGATTAATTGAGTTGATTCTGCAAAGACACAAGTTAGTCTTTACAGAGTTGCAGAAAGAAGAGTCCCGTCACTGTGGAAAGTATACTGGGTGTAATGGATGGCTGGTGTTTGCGTTTGAAGGGAGAAACAGTTTTTAATCCCTTATTTTATAAAGGCTTTGCTTGTGTGGGGGATGACAGATGATACCATCATCTCATGCCATATTTGTGATGCACCTCAGCTATATAAGAGGGTCTATCCCTCCACACACCACTAATAAAGAAGAGTAAATGTTGAGAGAAAATAAGAGGCAGCCTGTAAAGCAGCTGTCTGATTGCACAAGAGTAAACTGAAAATGTCAG
Organism: Zenarchopterus dispar; assembly: GCA_028564865.1. Classification (NCBI taxonomy): domain Eukaryota; kingdom Metazoa; phylum Chordata; class Actinopteri; order Beloniformes; family Zenarchopteridae; genus Zenarchopterus; species Zenarchopterus dispar. The sequence continues at coordinate 17,850 of JAOWBL010022743.1, forward strand.
AGTCGGTGCTCTCCAGTGCTGCATTCATGCATTCAGTCCAAAGTTATAAAAGTCATGTGCAAGAGGATGACATGTGAACACAGTCACAGGGGATGAATCGTGACAGTCACTGCAGGGAAGGTAAAAAAAAAACCCAAAAAAACTCCAGAGGTGGCTACAGCCATGCTTTATGGTGAACAAACACAAACGTGCGACTGCAGGTGGAGAACGGTTTTAAAGCAACAGTTTGTTTTATACGTCCATTTGTTGTCTGCCGACCTACTTCAGATGTACCATGAGCTTCTGTATTTGAGCCGTCAACTCAGATCAAAGTCAATTAAATACCAGAATGCTTCCCAGAATGCATCATCTGCCCTGTTGTCACAGTCTGCTGCCTTGTTTCATAATCTGATTCAAATGAGCATAGACACAAGAATTTACTTTCAGTTATATTTGCAGTGTGGTTTTACTCCCAGTCCTGTTTATATGTCAAAGGTGCTTAAAAAGCCTCCCATTAACCAGGCAGCAGTGGGTCCTACATCACAGTTTATTAACACAAGCATCAGGTTAGGGTCTATGAGAGAATTCCTAGACATTCATGATGGTCTCTGGTTTAGGCAGATTAAATAAATTTGAGGTTTTAGTGAAGAAGGATTGGGCCACATTTTGAAGTGAGCAAATTCCCAGAAATTTTACAGATTCTCTCTTGTCAACTATTTTGTTTACAAACCGACTGCACTGATATTAACAGAAACCCTTCTCTCTTTCTGTCCCTGTCATCTGTTTAAACTGTTCTCCTTGACTATGCTCTTGCTGGGTCACCCTCGCCGTTTCCTTCCCCTCATTGTGGATTTCCTTTGGGCTCCACGGCCTTATTTCTGGCTCGCAGGTAAGTGCTCTCTTTTAAAGTATTACTCACAGTCTGCCTCCTCTGACTGCAGTCGAGTGGGTTGGTCTTGCAGCAGCAGAGCTTTCCCCTCACAGCAGAGGCCTTGAAAAGATTCAGAACAGATTTGACTGAGCTGAATTACACTGTTAACTCCAAATAACGTGAGACCCAAGTTTGGGATAATATGTAGTTCATACATAGTCAAGTCTGGAAAAAAAAAAAAGGAAAGGGGGGACCCAAAATCTGGTCCTTATCAAGTCTTAAATTAAGGGAAATGCATCCTCAATGGAAAAATAATATTTAGCACTAGACCAGCATTTATGTAATAGAAACTAATTGAAAATGCAGAAGCAGTGTGTGATGATCTAATTCTCCACTATGATTCAACAGCTTGAAGAAACACCTTTAGCGGCAGTAATTTAAGAAAATTATTCTATATGTGATGTCATCTGACTCTTTCTACAGTTAAACATTGCTCTTGGACTTGTATAATTCAGAATTCTCTGCTGGTTAATAGTAAGTTTAGTTGTAAGGTTATTTAGTGCATCCTCTGAATGAAGCACTGATCCCGATGCAACTGCTCCGGCAAGTCTCCTTGCTTCCTTTCATTACAGGCCCGCCAACTATAACATTTTGTCTTGAGGAAAATGTATTCAAACAATGAGGAACTTGAAGTTTCTCATTGTTTGCGACATCAGTGCTGTTAGCTCAGAGGACATGAGGACGCTCATTCACCAAAGTCATTTGCTTGCAGAGAAACGCTCAGATTCGATTGTTTCTGCTCATGAAGTCCTTAGATTGTTTTGGTAAGGAATGAGGTTAATTTTTCATCCTTTGTGAACTGCACACCATTGCTGTCCCACCTGATCTAAGAAATGGGTGGTGTGATGTTTCCACCATGCAGCAACATTAAAGCCAGTTAAAAACCAACACAGTGAGGCCATCAGCCAGACAGTGGAGAAGAAAAATGATTATAAAATAAATAAATAAATAAAAAATCATGACAGCTGCCAGTCTTATTACGACTGGACATCCCAGCACGTTTGCTACACAGTCAGACTTTGTGTTCCTCAAAGAATCAAAGAAATGCAGAACCTCAGGTCAGTTAGCACACTGAATGTAAAGCAATGATGACACATTTTGATGAAGACAGTAGTACAAGTACGAGTTGTTTTAAAAGGACACTGAAGGGGACAGCATGTGTTCACAAAACTGCATCTGAACAAACTACAAGGCTTCTGGACTTTATGTTTGAATGGACATAAGTATTGTTGAGCCAGATGTGAAGCTGTCAGTCCTACAGCTAGCACTTGACTGAAACTGGGTCGCACAACAGGATGACGATGCCACGGTGGAATAGCCTATAAAGAAAATTCCCAGCTACCTCAACCTGGCTGATATCTGTGATGGACTCTTTCTACAGCTTTGCACGTGTAGAAATCTCTTTAAACCTCTCCAAACTGAAGAAGGATTAAAAAGGAGTGGGTCACATCTCCTCTATATTGATTTGAGCCAAATAGCGTCACGTTGAAAATGATTACTTCCAATTATTGCTGCTGAAGGTGCTAATGTTGGATCAACAAGCTACTCAACCATGAACATTTGATTTTATCACATTGTTTCTATTTTTACTTCTTGTAAGGCTGCATTTCTCTTCTGTTTAATGAAGCAGATATTGACGTCAAGGTTGAAAAAATAACAGGTTTATTCTTGTCCTGAGAAAGTGAGACATGAAGCATAAAAACAGGAAAATATAAATCATAATAATTCCACACTGAGCTTGCTGTGAAGATACTTTATTGAAGCATGTGTCTTGTAACCACAATGTCACTGGTACAAATTGTAGCAGCTGCAACACTAGAATTTTGTGTGAAATGTAATCATCTCGGTTGATATAGAAATAAAGAAGTAAAGATTGATATCAAATTGAACATTGCCGAGGATAGTGAGTACAGGTCTGGGCATTATGGAAGGAGAGGAATCGGATACAATTCCTAAAAATGATTGATATTCAAGACTTAAAGCCCAGTTTTTGTTGTTAAGGCTTTTGATAATCACACACACACACTTCAGAGGCAAAAACCTAAGAACACACAAATGATGGGTTTCAGTAACTATCAGGATATGCTGCATTCTTTGTGATATTCAGGGTGTTTGATCTAACAGGGAAGGACAAATCTGATCACTGTTCCCCCTGGTGGTGTGAAAATTTATCATCACACACTTGTCCTGCCTCTCAGTGGCGTTCACATGTTGTCTATATGTACTGCTGTTGCCGTGGCGTTGTCACATAAATACAGCATGTTTATTTACCAGCTAAATACCTGAAATAAAGACTTATCTCAGTCAGAGCAGCATCAAGATTTTCTTCCAACTCTTTGTTGGACTTGTAGTCCAGATTTGTATTTAAATATCCTTTGTTGCCTCTTCAAACTGCTTTACCCCTTTACTAGTTTTATTTTGTACACAAGCACTTTACTGTCACACATAGTTGTAACTCTGTTTCTTCTGTACTGAGTTTTTGATGAACAGTAAGATCTCAGCCTGAGCCTGCACAGCTTTCCTCCTCTCCCTGCTCTACCACACCGCTCCACTAGATGGTACAAAATAATAAAAAGTGAAGCAGAACTTGGTGGAGGAGATGAGGGATCATGCTCTTGTCTGTGTGGGGGCTGTTGTTTGTCTCAGGCTTTCATCACATCAGCAGGCACTTTATTGGAGAGAAGGATGGCAAACATTGGCTTTTGTTACCCCTCTCTTGTAGATCCCTCTCATTGTCTCAGGTTGGTTGTGAGTGTGGTGTGGAAACAGTTGTGTGTATGAAGCTGTCAGTGTGCATATCCGTCTTTGTGCAGGTGTCATTTATCTGTGTGTACTCTGTTTTTTCTGACATCAGCCTCATTGAGGGTTGGCTGCTGAAACGAGCTCTGACAGCGGTTGTCAGGTTAGAGGACCATGAGATTGTGTGGTTCAAAATGCTGCATACGAATAACAAGACCAGACACTGGTGGTATAAATAAAAACAATCAGAAATGTTGTTTTGAAACCAGAAAGGTTTCAGAGGTTGGTTGTGTAGCAAAATTGCAAAGCCAGGAGAATTAATCAGACTGGTCTATTCACTTGTCAGGCTGTTCTTCCAGTTGTATTCTGGCAGCTGCGGGGTATTGACTGCATCGTGTCGAGGACATTTGTTTGGCAACAACACAGCACGCAGCTGCCTCTGTGTGATGGCCTGTGGGATGAGGACACGGGCAGCCATGGCACAAATGTCTCGAGTAATAACGCACAATGCAGAAAAGTGTTTTTCCTCAACAAGCTGTTTTCCCCCCAGTAATATTTGAGTAATAAGTTGTATACATAATTTATCAATTAAAAGTAGTACAACACCTTTAAGTGGCTTCAAGGAAACTCTTTTCCACTCGGGCCAGAGTAGAGGGTTTCTGCTGTCTGTGGTACTCTATTGCAGGCTGGGGGATATTCAAGGTTTCTAATTTAAACACCAAACCTGAAACCAATCTCAAAGCATTTGTTTTTCAGTATAATCAGTGCTTATGTTCACAGTCGGAGTCGGAGCTAATTATTGCAAGGAGCATTTGTTGACTGCTTTGGTTCATTTCCTGAGGCACTCAACTACTCAAGTTATTCACAGGATCCAAAAGAAAAGAAAAAATAAACAAGTTCTAATGATACATTCTCAGTATCATATTTAATGCAAATATATCACTTTGACTCTTTAAAATTCTCCTCAGTAACTTGGAAAAACAGTATTTAACACATGAATACTTTGAAAATATCTCATTTATGTGATATTTTTGATAACTTTGGAGACTTCTTTATTCCTTTGATATCGCATCATGTTTTAGAATGACATAAATGAGAAACTTTACTTATATTTAACAAAACCTGATCTATAATTATGAGGCAGTAAAACAAACTGGAGACGATGATTCAGTAGAATTTCAAGCCACACTTGGCAGCGGTAAGTTGAAGTAACTGGCATGTGTGTGATTTCAGTTGCTCACATTGGCAGTTTTGCTTGAGCTCATTCAGATTTGGAGGCATTTCTTTAGCTCTCTTGAGGCCCTGCTGCAATGTTCCAGTGAGGTTATGGTCTTTTACTGGTTTATCAGCATCTAGATTATTTTCTTGTTTTAGCCTTTCTGTTGTGGATTTGGAGGTTTGGTTGCGATCATCATCCCATTGCATCCCTCACATTCAGTCAAGCCTTAACTGTCAGACAGACGACCTCATATTTGACTCAAGAGTACTGGGAAATCCACAGAGCACTTCATGATCGACTCAAGGACTGGAAGGTGCTCATGACTTGGCACCTTCCAACCCAAATGATCAGCCCTCTGCCACCATGCTCAACAGCTGGTATGAGGTGTTTGTACTCTGACATCCACTCCTAAGAAGACAGGAAACTGTCTCGAATGTTTCCACTCGTGAGTCTGATTGCCCCTCCTAGATTATTGACAGACATTACTCCTTGGCATTACCTCACACTCAAAAGCTTCAAAGAAGAAACTGTTTTTTATGGCTGTGGTCACATTATATCAATTATTACTTAAAGTGCATTTATTTAGCAAAAACTGCATAACTTATTTTTACACCAATATTGTCTTTAGAAAGGGTATAGCTATTTTATACAGTTGTTCTCCAGATGACAACAAATAAATAAAATAAAATTCACCAAAATGAAATGTAGAAATGTATCTGCAATAGAAGATTTTATTGTTACTAAAAAGTACTGTATGTCCTGCAAGAGGACCAAAAACAAACAGTTATTACAGTAAAATGTTCGAGTCTGTTAGGCTGCTTTCACAGCATTTTTATGGTTTAATGATTTTAGGCAAAAGTTATGGCCTTCATTTCTAGTCATGACCTTTTTGGACCTTTTTGTGTTGTATAGCATCTGTTTAATATTTTAAGTAGTTTGGCTTTGAGTAAGCATTTGCAATGAACCTCAAGAAAGGATATTAATAAATTTTGTTTTCTTAAATTGAAATGGAAAAAAACAGTAGTGTCCTTAGAAATGGAGTCTATGTTAAAGCTCTATGAATAAATACCCTCTTTTTCAGAAATATATTTGATGGTTGATGTGAGGTAATCTTCATAGTGTTGAATCCTTGAGAATCTTCATGGAGAAGTGGATCATCTGTCAGCTCTGAAATCCCACTGCAGTGTTTGCCTCCAAGCACATGGCAGAAGGATGAAGTGAACGATCACAGTGAAGCAGCCTAAAAGCTGAGCGTGGAGGCGAACACAGAGAGAGTTATGCTGGCATTCATCACAAGTGCATGAAAATGACCTAAAATCACTTCAGCATATTCCAGTGTGTGTATATTTCTTAGCTATTAAGAAATATGTCTCTCTTGGCTGTCTGTGTTATGTAAACAGCTCATCCTCCAGCCCGCAAGTGGTCCTGCTTTTTTTTCAATTATTTTTTTTTTTTCTCCGGAGGAATCTTTGGTTATAGCTTGTTTACTTTGTTCAGTCTTTTTTTCTGATAACCCACTTTTCATCTGATTTGTGGGCTTGGACAAGTCCACCAGCTGTGTGTCTTTGTGTATGAGCTGCAGCAGGAGTTTGGGGGAGTAGTTCAATGCTGTGAGTACTTTGACTTAACCAAAATGATGGGTGAGCCATTTAGTTTTAGTCTCAGCTGTGAAGTCCATCTTAAGTGGCCATGACATTTATGAAGAAGCCTAATGCTTCAGAAAGCTGTTAGGAGAAACGTTAAGAAAGCAGATATATGAGGTTCATGCTAAAAAAAAAATCAAATGAAAAAAAAATCAAGTAGAAAAAAGTGATGGGGAGAACAGGAGCGCTTGCAGTGGTTGTTACAAACAGATGTTGTCCTAGCGTGACTGTGAAGGAGTACATCTGCACCCCAGATGTTTGACCACTGAATCTGAGCTTCCATCCTAGCTGTCAACTGAGTGTGTTCACCTGTGTTACCTGCCAATCCTGCCTGTGGTACCATCATTACAGATGTTGCCAGGCAACAAACACAACTCTACTATCAAGCAGTTTCTCGGCTCATATTTATTTTTGTTCTCATTTGGCCAAATTTTCTATTTTCTTACGTATAATTCAATTCAGATTTAATTCAGATTTCCACAATAATTCAGATTTCCACAACAGTTTCCCTTTAGTTATCAATGTACCATTCAACTCAGTTCAATTATTCTTAAATTGTTCAAACACAAAAGTTATAATCCTCATTTTGGAATTATTTTGTTTCACTAGATTGTTTTGTTTTTCAATTAAATTTGTTTGTGCTATAAATATTTTTATAATTGTTCTATTTAAAAAAAGAAAATTAGGTGATACCTTGACAATCAACTACCAACTTATAGTACAGAGTTCATTGTGAGACATTTGTTACAGCCAGAGTTCAGTCTAAATAGTGAACCAAATACAAATATTTAATTTATTAATAATTGAATTATATCTGGCATTAGACTATTATTTCAATCAGTAAGAACAACTATTTTACTGGACTAGTAGTTTAAAAAAAATCACCACCACTGCAAGTGATTAGGTTGTTGTCTGTGTTTTGAGCAAATCTCTGCATTGTGTCGAGAACATTTATCTGCCAACGACACAGCACGCAGCTCCCTCTGTGTGATGGTCTGTAGGATGAGGACATGAGTGGCTGTGGCACAAAAAAGTTCCAGTATAAACACCTACACCCACTTGTTTTTTTTTTTTTAAGAAGCTGTTTTTCCACATCAGTGTTGTGTAATAATCAGTTCGTGTGTGTGTGTGTATATATATCTATCTATATCTTTATATATATATATATATATATATATATATATATAAAAATCAGGTATTGCAACACCTTCAAGTGGTTTCAAGGAAACTCTTTTCCACTCGAGCCAGAGTAGAGGGTTTCTGCTGTCTGCGATACTCTGTTACACGCTGGGGGATATTCAAGGTTTCTAATTTAAACACCAAACCTGAAACAAAGTTCAACCTAGTTATTGTTCAGTATAATCAGTGCTTATGTTCACAGTTGGAGTCGGAGTTAATTATTGCAGGGAACGTTTGAAATGGTGCTTCTGACTGCTTTGGTTAATTTTTTCTAAGGCATCCAACAACTCAAGTTATTCACAGGTTCTCCCCCACAGGTTCCCCCATTTTCTTTATTATGCTGTTCCCTTTTTTTGTTATGAAATATCTGTGAGACTCGGAGAATCCCTTTAGGTTTGTGGTTTCAATAAAATTTAACCTAACTTGTCATACTGGAGTGCTCGTAGTCACTCCGCAACCATATGTTTCTGTTAGTGTTTTTTTTTTTTTCTTCTTCGAACCATTGAAAATACAAAATGTTGCGACCTGTAAAGCAGACTTTTTGTCAATTCTGGTTAAAAGATTGTATTTCCACTTCTTTCATTTGTCACAAATAAAAGCATTGGAGGAGTCTGTTCACACACAGACTTATAATACCGAGTGAAATTAAAGCCTCAGCTGTGCAGCACTTGGTACAAATTGTTCTCATGCTCCAGGAGCCTAATGGTTCAGTACTGGTTGTATTCAAATTTCATTAAGTCTATTTACTTTCTCATTTGACTCTAAATAGGTTTCATTTTAATATCCTGTCAGTTCTGAGTCATTTAAGGAAAGACTAATAAGTGTTATCCAAATCTATGTAAAAACAAGTTTATAAGAGTAAGAAAAAAGAGGAACATGTAATACATATTTAACTTGTTAAATAATGCTTATCAAATGGTTTATGTAACTTATTAGTTTGTGTAAATATGCATAAATGGTTTTGTACCTTTCAACAAAGTTGTCTCTGAAATTAACTTTAAACTGACAAAAGTTAGTTTCCATCATTATGTGTTTTTGTTATGAACTGTGAGATGAGGAAAGAACCCAAAAGCAGGAGAACTGAAGGTGAGAGGATAGAGGCCAGACTTCCAGAGGACACATCTGTCTCAGGTTGAGGGGTGTTGCATTTCTCAGGTCTTTAAGTAGAATCAGGATCAAGGCTTATAGAGCACCATTTAGGAAGTGCCTATTATTTATTTCACTGGACATTGTTGTGAGCTTTTAGCTTGCTGTCTTGGGCCATTACCCTGTTAGAGGACCCATGATTTGCAAATGAGGTTCCTGACACTGAGCAGTGTGTTTTGCTCAAGGATACTTCGATTGTCCTCAGACATTATCCCTCATGCTGCACACCATAATAGCAAACTACACACTGGACAGTTGTTGGTCTGTAAGGGGGTTGGGGGGAGTGGGGGCTGAGTGGCTAATTTAAAAAAAAAAATGCCATTTGAGAATAATAAGAAACGTAGTAAGCCAGGAGGTTTACTGAGTGCAGATTTGTCTGATGTAGAGGGACTTTGAAGAGTAGTGCCTCCACAGAAAACTGGCCTTTGGACAGGGGAGGCTGGAATCCTGGGAAGAAATACATCCACAGGGCATGGTGGCTGTTGATTCAGTATTGATCCCATCCCTGGGCAATAGACTGAGCAAGTTTGCTTTTCCCATTTAGATGGAGACAAGGACACTGAAACATGCACACATGCTTTAGCTTAAACACTTGGCCTCTTTCCGTTTGTCTCACACACAAACATGTGCCCAAATAAAAACAAACAGGCGCCACACTTGTCCTCTGTGGAAGGAAATCAGCAAACCGTTTCTCATCAATAAAGTTCCAGCTCGCTGTTCCCTGCACTATTGGAGCCCCTGCAGGTTTGAAATCATGGGGATTCTTAGCCTTGCAAGAGTTAAAGTAAAGCAGCCATTGTTTTGGCTCTCAAACAGTTGAATATGATATCTACGGTTGCAAAGTGGTACTTTGGGAGCAGGAACACAGAAGACTGTTATCTGAATTGATGTGCTACAGAAAGTCCTGCTAACAATCTGTTTGGACCACAGAGACACGGTCATGGAAAAGACAGCCATTAAAATTAGGTAAATACATCTACATATTATTTATTCCACTGTTTCATTATTGAACAAAATATAAGTCAGAGTGTGTAAAAATAAATGCACTCAATAAGGTGGCAAGAATTTTTACATTGGCAAGTTTATAAAGATATACATGTCACAGTAAGATCTTTTCAGATTAGTGGGATAGCTGCATGTTGTTCATCAAAGAAGAACAACATATGAATGACAATGAGGGACGTGGGGACAATCGAAAGGATAAAGGACATGACAGAAACAACTGTTGACTTGTAAGCTAATGAATGATTCATTAGCTTGTAGAACCGGCTTTAGTACTCAGAAAGGACATTTCCAAAAATCTTGGTGTGTGTTCAGATGCAGTTAAGCAAGGTTAAGTTGTCCTGGTATGTACTTTTTGAACATAGTTTTTTTAGTGGTGACCCCATATATTTTCTCATCTGTATTTGCACATAACCTGAAGGACTTTGGTCATGTTGTACACTTTATAATCTAGAGCTGTGTTTGTGTTTCGGGAAGTCAAAAATAGTTCATAGGATCATGGACAGTGTAAAATCCTGGCTTCTTGTGGACCAGCAGTGGCTCAGTTCCAGCTCAGCTGCCTCTAAAAGCCATCGGCTCCCTTCTGTTTTGATGCACGGTGAAATTGCAGCCATTCAGTACATACATCTACAGAAACCCAGCGGGAGCTTTCCTGTCTGCCTTGTTTTCCCACTCTTTAATTTACACACCTCACATATATTACTTTCTCCTCCCTCTCTACTGAGGTAAAAATGCTCTACTGATCGCTTGAGTTCTTTTCAAAAGATTAGGAGAACCGCAGGGGACATTTCTGAGTGAAGAAAGGAAAGTGCCAACGAAGAACAAATTCACCCTTTACCCCAGCCACTGCCATCTTTCCTCAAGAGAAATGCGAGTTGGTGTTTGAAGTAAATGGTACAATAAGATTGGTCTTTTGTTCCAGCACACATCATGCACACCCGTGGTCCACAATTTACACGCTTTCCACTTACAGTAAAAGCATCACAGCTTTTCCTATGGGTGCACGTTTGTCATTTCAGTAAAATTGTTGGGCGAGGTTTGGTTTATGGAGGAGCCCTGCAGAGAAGGTGGTCGTTATGGCTGATGGAAGGCAGAGGAAAAGGAGAAAGTGAGGTGACGCCGCAGTGTTGGATTTTGACTACATTGGTGGCATTATTACAGTAGAAATGAGGGAAGCTCCAGGAATAGAAATGCATTTACTGATGCCTGCATGAGTCCACACAGATGCTATTGAGAGTTATAGAGTTTCCTCTGTTTGTTAAACTTACTCAGCTTTCATATTTGTGAATCATTCCCATACATATGTTCATTTATAGGGGTGTGACTTGATCTCATATCACCAGATCTTTTGATATTAAAGAGAAGCAATATTTCCCATCGTGTGAATAGCTATATCACGAGCCAGCCTGTAGGAGGAGCAATACATCCTTACTACTTCTAGTCTGCCAGAAAACCACAACACCAACAAGGACAGCCTAAACAACAATAAGGACTGCCTAAGCAACAACAACAAGGACAGCCTAAACAACAACAAGGACTGCCTAAACAACAACAACAAGGACAGCCTAAACAACAACAAGGACTGCCTAAGCAACAACTGTCAATCAGATTCCAATTTAAAAACTTTCTTCTTTTATTTAAGAAGCAACTTTTCAAAAAAGCAACTAATGACAAATCTAGTGACTTTTTTCAGGTATTATTGAACTTTTGTTGACTCAAATATGACAGCACACATACTTCTCATTCTTCTTGGCAAGCAGCAGGTACCTGTGGGCCCCTCCCCTGTACCAAAACCTTCAAAGGCGCGTTGGACCTTTTACAGCAGCTGCTTCCAGCCCAAGTCGAAACTGTTCACCACCTCTCCTTGTCCAGACAGCAAATTAATTTTTCAACTCTGAAGTTTTCTTTAAAGTAATTCTTCAAAAATATCTTGTCTCATCTCATTCATTTATTACAGCAGTAGACGTTGTTTCAGGAGGCTGATTAATTTCTCTTCTTGATTGCTTGTTGTAAACAAAATTGTATTGTGCTGGAGTGCAGATTAAACACTCTTGTAAAGGAACTTGTCTTTAATTTGTTGCAAATCAATTATAACAGTTCACTGAATGTCAATCTCATTCAACCTAAGGCTCAGCCAGCTACAAGGTACATGAGGTGCGAGTCGTGGATTTCATATCAAGGGGTGATTTTAAATATGCAAATGGATGTTTCTAAAGCATTTGGGTTTTGTTAGTGACATCTTGTTCTGTGATGTTAGCATCATTCCCTGTTGCTATCATCTCTGGATCATTCCACCCTCCTCAAAGTTTGTCCTGTTCTCTTCCATGCACCTACATGTGACTGGGAGAGGAAAGGCTTCTTGAGGAACCAGGAAATGGCTCTATCATATGCTAAATTCCTTTGTCAAAGTATAACATATAAATCCAGAATCTCGACATGCCGTGCACATTTTAACATTACTTCAGACTAACACAAAGGAACTACGGATTACTTTTTGGCAGTTCTGACTCCTCCATCCTGGCATCCCTCTTGCTCTCACACTCTCTGAGAAGAGCTAAGACGAAATGATGAGAAGCACCCCATATGTCCTCTGCATAATGAGAGGCAGATAGAGAATGAATCTCGCTCTCATACAGAGGGGGAACAAAGTAGCTCAGCTCCTCGATATCTGGATGCATAGATCCATTTTCACATGATGACTTTTTCATTTTCACACCTAACCAAACGATGTTGGGACTATCAACTGCTTTAGTGACACATTTGTTTGGTAAATAATTTCCTGTTCACTAGCTGACAGTTTAAACTAAGTAAATTCATTTGGTGAAAGTTTGAGAACAACATTCTGTTCCTTCAGCAGGATTGTGAGATGAGAGTCTGCAAAATGATTATGGTGTGGTTAACTGTTGAGTGATGTTGCACACGTGATATAAACTCCACCTGAGTTTCTGTGCTTGCTCCAAATTTACAAAAATATTTGATATCACATGGCGATACTGGTGAAAGGGCTATAATGTATAATCAATATCTGCCAAGTTCCTTTTAATCAACATATTAAATAATACAACATGCTAGTTTAATCTAGCTTTTGTTAAACTAATATCTTTTGTTCGATCATTAATTTCCCCTTTGATATTTATTCCTAATATGTAATCCAGTTTCAACAGCTTGAACCTGCATTTTCTCATTGAAACAGGTTTATGTTTTGGCAGCTGAAACACAACAATAAAGAATTAGAGGGATTGCTTTCCTCAGGGTGAATAACATGCTCAACAGTTTCTGCCAAACTTTTTTCATTGTGTGTGTGTAATAGTGATGATATAAACTCTGCTCAAAATCTAATATATTAATGTATTCATCCATCCATAGCCGTCTACTGCCTCCAGGGTGTTGGCTGGGTGGCAGCAGAAAGCACAAGGGACACATCAGGGATGACGTGCCAATATGACACACACATCCACAGGATGCAATTCTCAGCCTGTCATATGAGTTACTATTACTGTTTCCAGTCTTGTTTGTGCATTGCACCCAAGGTGAAATTCCAGGCGATGTTTATTTGTATTGTATGGTAAGCATGTGCTTTGTTCCACATCCAGAGGGCACATGTGAGCTGATTATAAAAGTGTGATATTTGATTACATGCTCTGCCCCCATGGAGGTAAGGTAATATGTGCAATAACCTCAGGTTATAGTCAAGTGTGTCTCAGTGAAAAGGCCATTTTACACTTTTATTGCTTTACTTTGTCTTGTTTGAACAAATTGTGTTCAAAAGCTTGTAAAAGTAGCACTCTTTGTGTTGGCTGCAAACATGCCCCAGCTCAGTTTTGTCTTCCATTACTTTTATTTGTTTGTTGTGTGTTTTACTGGAATGAGATTAATTTAAAGTGAAAGAATGGAATTTCTATAAAATTTAGCTGAGATGGTCCGCCTATAGACAAGGTGGCTGTGTCGGTTTTAATTTACTTGTGTTTTCTCTTATTTGCTTTTTCTGTTATTGATTCATTGAGTCACTAGCTGCCTTACCATCATGTCCACTGATGGGGGTTTTTGCCGGTCATGGGGACAGTAAGCCATGAGAGCTGGACATTCTTCTTAAGAATAAGTCAGCGTTATTTCTACAACACGTTTAAACCGAGGTGCTTTACAGAAGAAAATGTAAAAAGGGAAAATACACTATCTCTATACATTATATAAAATAAAATATGGTTGTACACTCCAATGTAATAAAACATCAAATTACAATAAATCTGATTAAGGTGTTGGCATGAAGCAACCAACTTGAGACAAAAAATCAAGTGTCTTCACTAATTACATGGAGGGGAAGGTTGTCTGATAGCTTGGAAGCAGTCACAGTAAAACCCTGATCCCCCCTAGTTTAAGTCTTCTTGAAGCGACATTTAGAAACAGTTGGTTAGAAGACCTTAGTCCTCTGGGTGGAACATGAGTAGGAAGCAGGTTATTCAAAAAAGGAGGTGCCAGCTTGCTCATAGTTTTAAAAGTTAATAATTCAAATGTCAAAAGTAAATATGTATTGTACAGGAAGCTAGTTTCTGGTAAAAAGCAAGCAGCTTCATTCTGAACCAGCTGCAGACATTGCATAGGTGTTTGTGTGTGGTTCAAGCTCACACATGAAGTATTACAGTTACCAGGGTGATTTATTTATTATAAAAGCATGTAAGATTCTCTCCAGGTCTTTAAAGGAACTACTAAAACTTTACAGCTAGTGATGTTTACATAAATAAAAGCATTATCAAAGGAATATATATTAAAAACTAAACTTCAGGGACAACATGCACAAAGGACAAAAAGTACCCTGTGGAGCACCACTTGTTAAAGTTTACCGTTACAGAGTCGTAGTCCCCAGATGGACAGAAAATCTCTCGTCTGACTAGTATGATTGGAATAATCAAAAATTCCTTCAAAACAAAAACAAAATACCCATTGGTTTTGCCACGTAATGAACAATATAAAACGGCACTTCACCTGGATGTTAAAGCATTAAACAATCTATGACTAACTGAAAACTGGTTTTGATAATCACACCTAAGTTCTACATCTGTTTTTAAATTTGCAGTCATAAATTTTTAACTAATTTCTTTTATTATCACTTTACTTTTTATCACCACTTTGCAATAAAAGTAATCTTAATGCACATTAGACAGTAGAAGAGCAATATAGACGATTTCAATCCAAAAATAATCCAATTAATCCACTGACATCCACCGTGCAGTAATCCATTCATAATCCAAACTATTTCAGTGCTGTCAATTTCAGATTATTATCCCACATATCTATTAATAATGAATGAACCTCAAGCATGACAAATAGAATACACACACACACACACACAAATGAACAATTAGAGCAGGACACACATTACAATTAGCACACCTGACAAACACACTCCA
>JAOWBL010022753.1:0-33085 GCA_028564865.1 Zenarchopterus dispar
TCTGCTGTGGTCTTTCATCACGTTCACTCCCTGCTTTGGCCTGACTGCTTGTATAGCATCTATGTATGTATGTGTGTATGTATACACACTGGAGACACCAGATCTTTAATGCCATCTAGTGGCAGAATGCTGCAACCTTTTTCAGAGAGGTCAACGAGATCACGTTGGTGATCAAGAATGAACATTTAAGTATATAGACAAACTGCATACAGTTTGTGTGTGTTTGGCAGCCTATTAATGCTAGTCTATATTGGTGAAGAAGGTCTTTTAAGTCAACAAACAAGTGCTAATTTCTCTCCAGATCTGTGCACCTCAATTTGTCTTACATTTGCATATAAATTGCTATAAATGTGATGTTGCTGCTAAGTTCCATGAGTTGAAATTCATGAATTCCCATAAGAAATTGTGAAATGTGGTTGAGCCGTCAAAAACTCCTTTGATGCATGAAAGAGAAATCCCTGCCGGTGTGCTTGCGCGTAGATATTTAGCCTGAGATTTAGGGATTTCCTCTATGATATGTCTGTGAAAATCCTGCGGAGTTTCTGTCCTCAATTTTTTGATAGTATAACTTGAATTGCTGGAAGTGGTGGAAGGGTTTGTGTGTTATCATCTCAGAATGAACAGTAATGGTTTTTTTCCTCTTCTTTTTAACCTATATTATCATTCAATCCCACATAATAAAAGACAATGCATTTACCCGTGCTTTGTTGTGCGAACACAAGCTTGCTGATATTGCAGTCTTGTGCTTGTAGGTGATCAGACTAGAGGCAAGTGCTCTTGTTCTGAGTTAATTTGTGTCTGCTAGTTGATTGTTTGCCTCAGGAGGAACAAGGATGGTTCTAAAACTAATTGAATGGCCTATTTACATTCTGCTAATTGATTTTGAGGGTTTTGATTAGTTTCTGGATTTTTTTATGATCTTGTGTGTGTGACTCGAGTATTGCTCATGTTTTGGGGATCTAATCTGTTGACTCAGGGAACTTGTTTTTATCTTACAGGGACAAAAAAAAACTGTCCTCAAAGTAGGCTGAATTCAAATTTGATATCAAAGAGATCACTTGTGATTAGTGTAAGGTTAGGGCTTGGCACATAGTAGTTATGGTTAATGTTGGGATAAATATGCAGGAAGTTCATCTAAGTGAAAGTAATGTCCCCTGATGTCAGGTAAACAGGACTGTGTGTGTGAGGCAGAAAGAATGCATATCCCATAAATGCATAAATAAAAATGTAACACTACTCAAAAATAGTACTACATGTCTGTCAGCAGTCATTAGCTTTTCAAAGAATGAAAATGTTTGAAAAACCTGAACTTAGTGAAATATTCTTATGTTCTTCAGCTTTTATGAAAAACAGTAAACAATCTCATTAAAAAGAGCTAACTGCTATATAAATAAATAAATAAATAAATATGATAATTAGCTGCACTAGATATACTGGAAGGCAACTCGGAAGCAGAGGAATGTCAGGGATCTTTGATCTGTTTACTTGTATGTATACAGCCCTACTTTGATAATGAGCATAGCTGTGTTCCTCAGTCTTTTTTTTTTAAATCAAAATGTAAATAGTTGTGTCTTGTTTATGCGTTTTTTATGGGCAATCTGGAAGGTTTCACTAGCTGTGATAAAACTACGACATGGTTCTTATCATATTACAGCTTACGGATCGGCCTAAGTGGTTTAATGTACATTATCAGACTCATCCAGTGGGTCATAAGCATTCAAGTACTTGAATATATACACAGGAAATGAGCTCCCTGTACACTTGAACAAAGAATGCTGAGCATATTTTCTCCATTTTTCTTCATCTGTGTGTGTATACACTCCTAAAACTGCCTGCTTACACATGTTGGTCTCACAGCGCATCCTTGAGATTCTCTTCCAGCATTTATTGTAATTCCACGTCTACATGTGTTTACATGAAGAGCTTCAGCTTACTTTCTTCCCTAATGCTTGTGACGGCAGGTCCAAACAGGGTGCAGCTCAGCTGGAATATTGGTTTACTCAACAGATACAGAGGTTGGCCTAAGTGTCGCTGAACCAATTGGACAGATCTCTACTGCAAGTATCCAAATGTAATGCAACAGAAAAGGAATGCAGCAGAACCTCTCTTTACAGCTGGGACTTGCTTCAAGTTGTCTTGTTTGTCAGCCGGAAACATAGAAGCAAACACAAGTTGACTATCTCGAGTTTCTAATGTGTGCTTGGATGTTTTTTTTTGTTGTTGTTTTTGTTTTTTTTAGGAGGTGGACATCGGCTTAAGCCACAGCTCTTTGGTCTTTGAGTTTCCGCTGCTTTGTACACCGGCAAGCTCTGTTTACTATCTGCCCCCGTGTCGGCTGCTGCTCCCCATCCTTAGAAGAGCGGATCATATTATTGTGTCAGAAAAAGCGTCCTGCTGCCCTGTCATGGACGTTCCAGTGAGGGAAAGGAGTTTCTTTGGTGCCTCTCCAAGCCCATGTCTATCTTCCTCTGCCCTACCAATCCTTTCTGTCTCTCATTTCTCCTTCCTCCTCTCCCATGACCTCAGGGAGTCCTCAGGAGGAGCAGCATGTTCCAAAAATGGGATGATTTTTTTTTCCATCCATTTCTTCTTTGGTTGTTTTCAACTTCTTTCGAATTAGCATCGAAAAAAAAACAGAAAAAAAAAAACCAAACCTCACTGCTGAGTGACTCATTCAAATAATTGTTGCTTTTAGCTGTATTGGGTTACTCTTCTCTGACTCTCTTTTTACTTTTCTCCCGGTCTCCTAGTACAGTGTGGTATCTGGGCCACTTCTGAATCGGGCCTTTTGAGTGAAAAGGCAGGAAAAAAAAGAAGGACATCAGGGAGGGATCTAAAACCTGAGCAGCCCTGTAATTTTCTGCTCCGCTTCTATGATTGCATGTATGGCCATTACAGACATATTGTCGTCCTTCTAGAAGCTAACTTGGTCATTTTGAGTGTGTGTGCAGTCACGGATAAACACAGCTGTTCTAACTATTTTTTAAGGATTTCTGACCTACTTAGGTGTGTCTACTCTAGGTGCAGCTCGAAATTATTGACTATTACAGGAGACACCTTTTACAGAAGTGTGCCAGCCTTTTCATCGCTGAGTAACAGTGACAACAAAGAGATGCTTTATGTGTGTGGGAGTGTGTTGAAAAGACAGCAAGAACAAAAGAACTGAGCTGGGAAATGAAAGGGGACTGCACAAACAGAAGAATACCAGACGGACTTGAAACAGACAAGAAATTTGAGACTTCTTGAGACATTTTTTTGGTTCGAAGGGGCAAAAGAGAAAGACATGGAGAGCAAAGGACATGATCCCTCCCTTGTTCTCAAGCGAGTTAGACCATCCTATAACTCTCTCGTCCCCTCCATCCTCCTCCCCCTCTCCACGTCCCATGTGAGCAGCAGCCCAATGACTGGTCGTCTCTGTGTCTCTGCTTTGCTTACGCTGTGCTCCGCTCCGGCAGACAAGCATTGTTCTCCACTGTACTCTACTTGTTGCTCCCATTCCTCCAGCAGTTAGTCTGCGTCAGCTCAAGGGAAAGACTGACTGGAAAGGACTTTCGGTAGAGCCTCGCGGTGAGTACTGACATTTTCGTATCTAGGCTTTTTGTGAGGGGAGAAGGATGGATTTCATTCATTTGTCTGCTCTGGCAGAGCATAAACCTTTGAGTTTGTTCCAAGCTGTGGCGATCTGTGCGGTAAGAGGCGATGAAGTTGAAAAGGAAATGGATAAACTTCTGTGTTGAGCTCTAACATGTACTTCAGTTGTGAGCTTTTTCGCTCCTCTTGTTTCAGACTGAATAGCTCTCTTTTTGCTGACTCACTCTATTAACTTAATTCATATGGCTCCATGCTGTGTGGGTGTGTGCATCTACAGTACATGTGTTTGCCATTGTGTACAATCCCGGGAGTGACTCTCAACAGTTACATCTTGCATCTATGTGCATATGTCAGTTCAAATCCACTTCTTTATGAAAAGGAATGAAAAGGGGGATATAAATAAATATATTACTCACTGTCACTCTTCACATTTTCACGTCTTCATTGATTTTTTTTTTTTTCCAGAACAATAGCCTTATGCCTCGCCAGGACTCCTTACATTCACGAGTGAGTCAGATATCAACAGTAAATCTCTCGGAAGGTGGTGTTTATTGATTTGCCTTGTCGTCACATGCACGCACACACATACATGTGCATGTACAATAGGGCCTTGTCGTCCAGAGGGACTCCATTGTGTTGAGTACATAATTGTTTGTATCTATCCGAAAGGTCTCGGACAATGAAGTCTGTCACCAAGGGGGATGTGGATTTCTGTCTCCCTCTTTTTCAGTCCAGTTCCTCCCCTCCACATCTGGATCTCCCCACCAGCTGACAAGGAACAAGGGAGCAGAAGGAAGGAGGAGGGAGTTGTGGATTGGGGAGTTGGAGAGGAGACAGAGATGAGAAGGGTAGAAATTGGAGGAAGGGGAGCAGTCTCAGTCCAAAGTTCCTGTGGTGGACTTCCCCACCGTGCAGGAAGAGGAAACTCACAATGTCATTGAGACTGCACACTTTAGGAGAGGAAACAGAGGCACTGCACAGACGGGAAGCAACCCCCGCCCTCCTTCAGATGCTTGCAGAAGCCATTGAGCCAACATGTGTGCATATATAACGCATATGCACCATTAAGCACGGATGACTGCTCAAATATGTGCTGTTGCACCCAAAAACACACGCAAGACACTGGGAAGATGTTATTTAACCCACTGAGCCAACATCTGTTAGATGGGTAAAGAAAGCGCTTTAGCCTCGGTAGGTGTCAAGTTTTGAGTGGAAATTTTTGAGCAAGGCATTAGCTGTCCATTCAAGTCCTACTGTCTGTCAATCTTTTTGGTCTGCTGCATTCCAGCCTCATCTAAAGTCCATCGCTGGACTTTGATGAGGATTCCTGAAGCCATAGTGAAAAGGCCTACTTCAAAAGGAAGAAACTCATTTGGCCTGGATTGAATTAATAAATCACTTTTATTTATTTATTTTTGTTTTGTGATGGATTTGGCTGCGCGTGCCGTCTGGAGCCACACTGTTTTGCCAAGACTGGCTCATGTGCCTGTTTATTTATGCCAGGGATGCCATGGCAACAGGTGTGCGTCAACACTGTTAACATGAAAGATGGAACAAGGCCGTATGGATGTGTATGAAAAGTTATTAAAAGGATAAATGTATCCCTTAGATGTGCTTTAGAGGTTCTCTTGCAGCTCATATGGTCTGCAGAGTTTTTTGGGGGGGTGTAGATGAGGATTGAGGCCATGATAAAACACAAGTGCTCAGTTCTTCCACAGCCTCCCAGGATTTGTTTGAGTGTGCAGTTTCTGCCATATGTGAATGTGTGATTCAACCATGTCTCTCCATCTGTGAAGCTGTCTCTGTCTGCTTGTAATGCTACTCTTTTCATTTTTTTCTTTTACAGTTTATGTCTGGCTGTTAACTAAGCCTGCACCACTTTTTGTGTGATGTAGAGGCAAGAAGGGATGATGTTACGCTGCAGATGGCATAAATGTGACTGAAGTCACTGCCAGGGAGCCTTTTACAGTCTAAACTGCTTTGGTTTTGTGACTTGACATTAGTATAAATACCACTGCTTACCTGTTTTTAAGTCTTGTACCTAATCGCTCTTCAGCTTCTTTGTCTTTGTACAGTAAAATAGCTCATAGGATGCAGTGGGTTCTGGATAATAAACAAAAATCAATAAAACAGACATCATTTCTGTACTGTACAAGTTGCTGTGATGTTGTGATGTCAGCCAACTTAGCATGCCTCACATCACAACATTGTGTCACTCGGCAGCCTCAAAGCTACAGTCAACAACGCTGTCGTGTTATTTGGCACAGCAGCGAGTGCACAATACTGTACTGTTTGTGTGTCAGAGTGGAGAAGAGCAAAA
This sequence comes from Zenarchopterus dispar, assembly GCA_028564865.1. Lineage (NCBI taxonomy): Eukaryota > Metazoa > Chordata > Actinopteri > Beloniformes > Zenarchopteridae > Zenarchopterus > Zenarchopterus dispar. Next base: position 5,912 of record JAOWBL010022753.1, read on the forward strand.
TGTGCTTGGCTGGGTCAGAAAGCTCACTATTGTTTTGTTTACAGTGATAACATTCACTAAACAGCTATGTCAGTACATTATGAGCAGAGTCTCTCAGAGATTTAACAACAACTAGACAATGTGTGGCAATGAAAACGTGACACAGAGGGACAAATGTAACTGCTGGGTAACACCTAAGCATTGTATTAAGACCCCTACAATAGTCAAGTTTGGAACTCATTCGTCACAACAAATACGCACTAATCTGCAACCAAAAAGAGTCTCAAATTCCTTTTTTCCCCCTTTCTTTGGGTCTCTTATCTTGTATCTATGATGGCTAAGACATAAAATTAATGCCACCTGGAAGGTGGTAAATTAAAAAGTGGGTCTTTGCTCGCATCCTTAAGTCCAGGCTGCTGCACAGACCGCTTCTGCTTTGTTGAAAAGATAAACTATCAGTACAATCTGTAATCTCAGATGGATTTGGTCCATTTTCATTTTTAATAAATAATAATAATAACCATTACACAGATTCATCCATTTCGAAAGGTCAGAATATGTCGCATTGCACGCATCCAGTCTATTTATTTTATGAGCCCTTTCTTCAGAGAACTCTGAGAGCTTTCTGAGCTGGATTGAATACACATGTGGGGGCTCTAAATAGGTTTTTCTGATCCCACTCTCTTTCGCTTGATCATCCACACACTTTGATTCCAAAACAGATGAGTTTTTAGAGCTGCAGCATAAGCCTGTCTGTCTCTCATTCCTGATCCCCGACCTGGTTTTTGGCTCTCATCTCAACACATGTGTGATGCCTCATACTCATTTCCATCGCCTTGACTTTGTCAAAGTCACTTCACACTCTGCATAACAGATTATGACATATGAGAATGGGCTCTCGTCAGTGAAGATGTGACACAAGTCTGAACTCAAGGAGGTACACTATATGAATATATGTGCCGCATCATATACCCAGATTGTACACATTTGCTCTCCTGCGAGACATTGGCTTTGCATGTCTTCAAGAATATTTTGTTTCATAGATTTGTCAACATCAGTGTGTAACTGGGGAGCTAAAGGGATTCATGTCCTGGTAGTCTCATACAAATATATCTGCATGAGCAGGAAGCAAAGGCAAAATCAGCGATCTGCTCTTTAACTGGCAGCTTAAAAAAGTCACTATTGGAAATGAGTCATCCAGGTCAAAGTGTATGAAAAGTATATGCGTGTAAGTTTTGTGAGTACGTTTTCTAAATTGACTCATGAATGCAGCTCTGGGCACAGAAAAACAAAAAAACTGCTTTTAAGGAGAGCTATCAGTGGTTTGATGAGATGTACCTAAAATGCCTTTGCAAATGATCAGCCGCCTCTCAAAAGCTGTTCTTTCTAAAGCCTAACTGCTTTTGATGGGTTCTCAGCAGCCAAAATAGCTTTTTTCTGTACAGCCTGTTAAGTAAAGGAATTTGGAGTTGGTTTTTCATTATTTATTTATTTTCAGCGTTTGATCTCTCTTGTTCTGTACTCTTGCTTTCCTGACACTTTCCAGGGATGTAGTGATTGCAGTTTTTCAGGGTTGATTCTGATTGTGGATTTTTTTTTTTTTTAAGGGTGGACTAGGCTTTTTTCCTGATTTTTGCCAGTTTTGATTCTCATCTCTACCCACTTCTTTCTGTGTGTGGTTTCCTTTCCCAGCTGTCTTTGGGTGAAAGCCTGGGCACATGATTGAGAGGTCAGCAGTCCACTGAAGGACAATCTGCACACAATGACGACATAAACCAGTGAATGATCATGTATTTGCTGCTGGTTGTGTGCTCCACTGTCTTTATTTTTAGCTATATAGCTTTTGCTAGCTTCGTACTAGTGTTGGATGTGCTGGGTGATGTTGTTTGAAGCGCCGGAACAAGTTTCTTGTTTCAGATGGTTTTGTTTGGGATAGCCAGTTCCTAAAAGTGTGTATTGCGTACTGGTAGTGAAAAACTTACACATTAAAGACACAATTTTAAGTGAGCGTCCTGATACAAAATGTGTTAAAAAAAAAAAAGGGGGGGGGGCACATCCAAAATAGTGAATGCATATAGTGCCTTAATTGGCTCTTTGTCTTTTTCTTGCATTTCATTTACATTCTTATGTTCTTCTTTATCTTTCTTTAATGTCAGTATCTTTGCAAAGCACTTTGAGTTGCCTTTGTGTATGAAATGTGTCATACAAATAAAATTGCCTTGGCTTGCCTTGCCTTGTCTTGTCTTGGGGGAAAAAAAAACAAAAAACATGTATTTGTACCGATGTCCACATCTGATACCAGCTGCTCACCAGTGAGATCTGATTGGCTGAAAAATGACAGATTTTGATCATTAAGGGTGCACACCATCCAGCTCATTCCCGAGGACTGTCAATATTCCCACTAGACGTTTTTCTGTCAGCACTGGGTGTGCCTGCATTGTGTAATTCTTGTCAGTTTTGCTTTTAGCACAAAAGCTGGATTTTAAAACTCATTAAATGTATTTTGCAATAAGTCGGAGGCCAGGTATAAATCTCTGACTAAATTTTGAGCATGTCGCAGGTTACTCATCACATTGAGATGAGAGGATTACAGCCAGCATTGGGGAGGAAAGAACATTCCCCGATGATGGCCCTACTTTGTGTGAAGACACAAAGAGCTCTAATTACTGCTGGCACTGCTGCACACTTCCCAGGATTCCATGCATTGACTGGCTCAGCGGGGAGGCAGTGAAGGCTTTAAACACACACACTCTTACATATTAGCACAAAAGCACACATGGAGGGACACCTCTAACACAGTAACTAAGACTTCATAAGTTAATCTCCTGCTGTACTGTAAGCTCACAGTGATTTATTTAGTCTATTTTTGTACAACTGAAGCGTGTTTAACACTTAATCACATTTTTTTAGATTGAAAGTATTTTAGATGATTATCTTTTTGAATGATGATGCATAAGGCATCAGTCTGCTCTCAGTGAAGCATAAATAAAGTTGAATGATCTTGCTCGACAATCATGCACATACCGAGGCTTTTTCCTGTTTGCGTTGCCCATGGCAACGGCTTGGTGAAAATCAAGGGGTGATGTCAGCAGTGATATACGAGCGCTGGCGTGAAAGGGATGACCTCAGCAGAGGGGAAGTCCCGGGGGACTCGTATCTCCTGCAGCCAGCTTTAGCCTGCAGGACTTTCTCACACCCTGCATCTCGACTAATAAGTAACCCCCCGCCCTGCAGAAAACCCCTCATTTCAACCTCCACAAGCATCACAAATCATGACAAATCCTTCTGACAGACACATGAAAAGGATGCTCTCACCTGACATGTGGTTCTGGAAGTATTTAGAGCAGTAGAAGTCATAAGTTGAAGTCTCTCCCCCCTGAAGGAGCCAAGTCTTTTGCTTTCTTATATAATTGAAGCAGCTTGTTTTATCAATTACATTTTAAGTCTTGCAGTACAATACAAAGCAGGAGTTCATCTTGCACACATGGAAACAGTTAGAGATACAGTTCAAGTTTATTTATGTTGTGTGCCTCTGTTGGCATCTGTTGTTTTTTAACCAATGTTAGGCCTTTTCTTTTAACTCGCCAGCTGCAGCGCCGTGGTGACATCATCCAGCATGGTGACACAAGTCATGGTCTGCCTCCACTGAGCAGCTGTTTGGTCCCGGTTCTCAGTCCATAAATGAATTTGTTCTTCTTCTTTCTTCTTTTTTGGACAGCTGTGCCACCAACCATGAATGGAAAAATAATCCATGCATGTGTGCCGACCACATGGATGGATACAGATCAAGAATGCGTGTGCTGCAGGTCTTAAGAACGCCACAAAGTGCTCACACTCATTTTCAAGAGCATGTGTGCACAAACCTGTTCATGCATGAACTATTATCAGGTGTTAGGGGATCAGCGACCTGACATAAATCAGTGGGTAAACTTTTTTTCTTCTTCGCATTTGCTCGTGTGAACATCCTTCCCAAAGGTGGGTGTTTGACAGCTGTAGTGAAAGCAAATGTTGGTAAACACATAAATAATATGTAAGGGAGGGAATAGAGCCTTTTGAGAAGTTTTCTGGTTTTGTACCAGCTTGGAAGCTTGATGTGTGACTTTTATCTCCAAATGATCAACATTTCCTTTGAAATGACTCTTATTTTTAGAAAAGCAACCTCTTTTTATCAGTTCTCCTGTGGATCACAGTGGGGAAAGCAGGACTTTATGGCATGCATTAATGTCATTCTTCAGCCTGCTGTGTGTAAAAGCTGTCTTGGTACTTGATGGAGCATGCTGTGTCTCAGACTTTTGTGATTTTTGACACTGGGCTGGAGAAATGCCTCCGCTCAACTTCACCTGTAACGCTCATGTATTATCAGTGCTTTGCCCCAGGGGGAGCTGTTACTCCAGCTGTATGTTGTAAAACCCTCATCCTGCCCTGTCCTGGCCTGCCCCCTTGATCCATAAAATTCCCTCTTTAAACCTTTTACTTTCCATTTATCACTCAGCCTCTTCTTTTCACTTTCTGGTTTGTTCCATCTAGTCCCATCATACAACACACATAAAAATTTAAAAAAAAAATTAAATCATGTAATAAGGTGGAAACACATTTTCCCACAGTTCTCTGTGTGATTACATCATAGCTCAAACCCAAGGCATAGTTGTGAACAAGCTTTTTCCACCACATATCTGTGGCTTTCCATTGCCAGACATTTGTCAGTATTAACACATAGGATCAAATGTGTAGCTAAGCTCACAATTTCATGAAATGTCAGATATAGTCTAACCGTAACTCAGTTCTGGTACACTTCATGCAGCACATAGACGCACCATATTCTGAGACATTCTGTTTGTCTGAGTTACAGAGTCTTCGTTGATTATTTGCTTTTAGGGATATGCAAAGTTACGTTGATTTTTTTTTTTCTCTTTTTCCCATCTTTTATAATTTTGAGCAAGTATTGCCCACTTCTTTTGGATGTGATGCAATCCTTTCACAAACAAATAATGAAAAGTTGAAATTGCAGATTTTTCTTATGGATTTAAGTGTTCTGCTGTTTAAAAAATCCATTAAATGAATGTTTTGTTCAGTATAATACATTAAATGGATGTGATATGACTCCCTGATGTCCTCTGAAGTGACTAATGTGCAACTAAACCATCCAAACTCATACATATACTTGAAAAAAGCTTTTGAATAACTGCCCACTGCAGTGACCACTATGGCTGAAATGGTTACCTTAAAATTGCATGATTTTTGAAAAAAACAATCAGTGTGAAATGTGTATTTTATTACTATAATCAGAGTCTGAATGGTAAGTACAAATACACACATACACACCTCCTGCCTAGCTCTTCATTTGGTTTTTAGCCTCCCTTCTGATTCAGTATAGAGTATTGATGCTCAAAACCTGGGTCTATGCTTTCTAAGCCATGGTTCTGATATGTTTTTCTGCTCTGAGATCATCTGGGTCAGCTTTTCCTGCAGTTTTCCCTCAGTGTGATCCAGACTTTGACCCATAGAGGAAGAAAAAAACAAGCATCCGTGTGGTGAGAAAGGTGTAGAGAGATATAGTCCCCATCAGGCACTCCCATATAAAATATGCCCATGCAGTCCTCATCTCAATCCCAACCAGATCTTAATTCCTATACTTCTGTCTGCCTCCGCATTTATTCTAAGGCAGCTGCCCAAATCTACACTTAACATCAAATGTGAAAAAAGTAAAGGCTTTAATAATGATAGTTGGAGAGAAGGAAGGTAAATGGAACACTGGTTTCTCCAAAAAGCCAGCTTTGTGCCACAGGATATGGATCTGTTTTTAGGCAGCGTGGGCTCAGCACCAAACCCTGCAGCACCAACTGTGTCTGCCAGCACAGGCCTCCTGTGAAAGTGGACAGTATGTGTGTTTGGGGATCCTCCAGGGACCCAGTTTCTCTCTTGACCTGCCTGATGAATTTATCGTTCATTTATGCATGTCTTTTGGAGAGCTGTGACAGAAAATGAACATTCTTGGGTTTGCAGACATGTCTTCAGCTGGATTATACAATAATATACAATTGTAATTGGAAACAAAAAAAGTTGATTTTTTTTTCTAAACTTGTTCTCTCTTGTAGTACCCATCCATTCTATTGGATGGGTACTACTGAAATTTTAGCATAAAGACTCTAGTCTCTCCCGTTAACAATGAATCCTGAACTGAGACGGAGCCATCTGCAGCCCAAAAGCCATTTTACCAAGCATTTGTTTAATCCCAGTGAACCTATTAACCTTAACAGTGGCTCTGGCCTGGCTCTGTGGTCTCAGCTCCAGGGATGCTCCACTCTTTCAGAGATGCGATGGGTCAGCGGGACCAGACTCACTACTGGCACATTGGCTGGCCTCTAGCCTGAACTGGAAGGGCGTTCGTTAAACCCACTGAGCTAATGACCACCGGCTGCTCCCCTTTGTTTTGGACATGGCGTGTTTGTTGTGGTGTGATAGAATCTTTGGAGACTTTGATCGCCGGAAGCGACAAAAATATGATGTTGCTGAGAGTCATAGAGGTGTGTTAATGAGGTCAGAGTGACCGTCTGGACCTGAGAGTTCTGACTGGACTCCCCGCCGGCTCGTAATAGGGTCTCATCAGGACAGAACAGCTATCTCCAAGCTTATGCCAGGAATTGGGTTGTTGTCATGGTAACCTTATAAGTCCTCTGACTGCCTCAGGTTCTGAGTCGTTAGCTGGTGTAAATGTTTCAGACAAATTGCAAAGGTGGAAAGTTGGATTGACGATTGGAAACTATTAGGAGGCTTTTCACATTTGTTATTCTTGGGGAAATGGTTTAATTAAAAACACAAGTCTTTGTTGTTTTTAAACTTTAAATTGAAACTTTTCCTTGCACAACTCTTCTCTCCGTATTAATCTGCTTCATTTGACAGCACAGGCCATAACTTTGGCCAGTGCTCCGGCATAACCATCTGACACTTTGAAAGAATTACGAAAAAATAAAGATTTTGTTTTGTTTTATGTTTTAGTGGTACGATGCTGCCACAGAGTTCGCATTTTGTCTTTGTAAGCAGGATCCGCTGGGCAGACGTCCAGGAGGGGGCTGATTCCAGTAAAAAAGGAGCACTTTTGAGTGGTTGAGCTGAGCTTGCATTATGTTTGTGTGTTGTGTGGTTGAGTGTCGTATGAGAGGGCCAACAAGACAGACAGAGATGGACTGAAATTGTGTACAGCTTTATTTTTTCTTCTTTTTTCTTTTTTCTTTTTTTATTGAAGCAATGAAACTGTCAGATCAGCTTATTCGTTGTACAGCCTAACAATCACTAAAGATGTTTACTAAAAGAAAAATAAAAACTCTATCAGCATAGTTTCCTAAGCATTTATTGTTTTTTCGTTCAAGTGTTTTTGACATTCTGAATATTACACTGAAATGAACTTGAAATTGGATACTGAAATTATAAAACAGTAAAAAAATAAAAAAGAAGAGGAACTTCAACCCACAATGTTAACTGATACTGTATTATGAGATACAAATCACCTAAAAGGACATACATGCTTGAGCAAAAAGTAAATTATGTGGGGTCTTATTGCTACATAAATAGAAAAGGTTTAGAGGAATGCCAAGTAGGAATGGTAAATGATCGGGAAGGAAATGTGGAGGGAGCTGAATGTGCTGCGATTGTGGTTGAGTACTCCGAGCCCAACAAATGATGTCAGTGAGGAGGTTTTGCAGGATGTGCAGTCCACGTACAGTACATCCTGTCAAACCACAGGTAAGTTTGGAGAGAAAAGTACACAGAACCAGTAGACAGCTTACTGTGGTGTTTATGAAGGACACATTCCACAGGCGGTTACCCTCCAACCAGAAGGTTGTTGGATTGATTCCCAGCCTGGTCATGTGCCGAAGTCTCCCTGGGCTCAGCACTGAACCCCCCATCGCTCAAATGAAGCAACGTAGTTGGATTACAAGCAATTGTTCTCATCGTGCTGGATAAATGGGATGGCTGTGGCAGGAAGGGTGCTCTCACAAGATAACCTATTCACCGAAACATCTAAAGCGTCTTGTCTTGGCGCAGTATGCCGGCATTAGGCCAAGACTGAACAAATGTTAATACCAGGTCTAAGGAGGGCCATAGATAAACTGTCGCAAAGGAAGACACAAAACTTTGTAGAAATCTGTGTACTAGGCAACAAAACCTTTTTATGCTGTTGGATATTGGGATGGTAGTACAAGTTCATGCTGAGTGATTTAGTGAGCATCTCCAAACAACCAGTTATCCCTGCCTTTATTTACAGTGTAAAAATGTTTTTTTTTAAAAAAAAAAGAATATTAGGCCTATAAAATAACATGCCTTGGCCTAATAAGGTAATGTCCTACCTTTTTAGGCCAAGGTAGGACATTTTGATGAATATGATATCTTGTTGGAACTAGAGCATCCAACATAAAACCACCTGCAAATTCAATATGCAGAACATAATGATCAGCTGTGTGACTTTTCAAAGGGAAAGAGACAAAAAAAAGTTGTTTTTCTGTACTTTTAAATATTCTTCAATATAGAGCTGTCTAAATTGATTTATGTTTTGTTGCATTTCAAGGACAAAACTTATTCACTCTTAAAATACTTTTTTTTTTCTCAGCAGTTTCGTTTCCTTGTACAAGTTTTAGTTCAATGTCAGTTTTACCTGTCAGTGTTAAGGGGGTTAGAAAATCTTATCATTGGAAAATGAAAACTGTTTAGATGACAAGATATGAACTCTAATTATCCTCATCTAGAGAGAATGTATCTGTGAGAAAAGCAAAAACGAAATAGGCTTATCTCCCTTTTCAAATGTCACTTAAAATAGTGATGCAACAATACTTCTCTAATCTTGATCCAATACTTGGAGATATTTTTAGTGGTACGACTTTCCTGATTACTCAGACATGGTTATTGTTTGTGTTAAAAGTCCATCGTCGCTGCTGTTTCACCATTGTGAGACAGGGGAATCTGTTTGCACATCCGCATGTATCTTAACATTTATTTACCTTCAAATTGCAAAAGTTCAAATACAGTGTGTGACATACTGTGTGTTGTTGGTTTCAAATGAAATATATATGACAGCTGTGTGGATACTGACAGTAATTACAGAAGGTTGGACCACAGCAGCCGGTTGCAGCCTCAGTAACGAGTCATCATAACAGCTGATACATAAACCAAATGTCATGTCTGCAGCGTTTGCTGCTACCATCGTGATATAAATCAAAGGGGACAGCCAAGCTGTAATTACTCATGAAACGTCTCTGAATGTGTGAATTTCGTTTTACAATAAGAAGATGAATGTGGGCTTTATTTCCTTTTAGTTTGATTTGCAGTTTGCGTGCAGCTCTTTTGTCTGTCACCGAGTTCACTGCTGAGTGTGTGTTCTGTCTGGTCATGAATGTGTGCCAGGGATAATGTGGCATCTCCACCGCTGGGATCTCTCACGCACTGCAATCACAAGAGACCATTTGTCTTTCCACTCATAAAGGTAACTCTCAAATGGCTACGGTCCCGGCATTTGCAGCTACTCATGTCCAGATTCCAGACGACAAACCCTCACAGTGCAGAGTTCAACGAACTATAATTGTAGTCCTTATTTTTTTTGTTGGCTCTTTGCTAACATTAGCTCAGATAACTGATGAGAGTAATTACGCTAAAAGACAAAGTTAAGACAGATACACAAACCCTAGATAACCTCCACTGCCTACTGCTGAGTCTGCTTCGGAACTGGACCATAAATCTAAATCTATTTTGTCTGTATGTGTGTGTACACTTCAGTATGCTTCAATATGTATGCATACCTAGGTTTCAGTGTGTATTTGCAAACCTCATGCAAGTACTATAAACTTGAGCTCTGGATGAAACTGCAGGGGATAATTATGCGGTGTGTTCACAGCACACATGGTCATTAATAACATTGAGGCCAGGCCTATTTTTACTGTTCTCGCTCAGAGGCTAACATATGGCAGACTGGCTGTCTTGGCATAACAGGATGTGCAGCACAATTTAATAGACAGTCCAGTGTCCTGCCTGGACGAGTAGGGCACGCTCTCTGTAGCTTGTAAGAATATTTGACAACAGCAGGGGGAACCACTATGTTCCCTTTTCCTAACGCTCTCAGAGAGAAGATTTCACATTCACAGAGAGGAGGTACTAGCAAAGTCTGGAAGAGATGACTGATGTTAAAACAGAGTTTATAATCAGGGTGTAAAAAAACAATTTTGGATGGCTTTGAAGCATAAAAGTGCTTATCTAGTTAGTACTTTGATCACGCTTCATGTTTCTTTCTTATTAACACCATTTACGTCTTTATTTTCTCTGACCATTTATTTCACATTCAAACGAGGATCTTCTTTCAAATTGGAGCTGTAGACCTAAGAGCAGATTGATATCTACATTGACAAATAACATCAACCTCTTGCCATCTTCAACCAATGAGGATCAATTATGGGACCTGTTTACACCTGGCATCAAAATCTGTCTCGAGAAAGCTGATCGGGCAGTGTGGGCCACATGTCACCACATTCTTATTGCAGTGTTAACGCAGTGCATCTTGGGCCGTACTGAAGGGCTGAAATTTATATATTTTGCATTCTCCCTCAGCAGGTGAATGCATTCATCCTGCAACAGTGTTATAATAAGGTGCAAAACGACAATTGTGAGTCATGGCAACCAACAACATCACACAGCCACAAAATTATGGACTCATCACTGATGTTTTGGGTTGCATAACTAAGTTCCTTAGGCTGCAACTAACGATGGTTTTGGGATTCTGGAGTCCATTGATTATTTTTACAACTTGTCAACTATTTAACAGTTTCTGTATGCCCTCCCCATGCTTCGCCACAGTGCTGCATTGAAATGGCAGCTGACTTTCACAGCTCACACAGGCAACTCACCACAAGCTCATAAACTTTGGAGGATATGAGCATAGGATGGTTTACCTAGCCAGGGACCACAAGTTTTCGACTGGATCACCAGTGTCAAAGGGGTCGCTGCAAAGCAACGTGACATCTTCTGTTAGAGAACCAATGAGACGTTGCTACTGGAAATGCATGCAGGGATGCATGTTAATGCCAGGTGTAACCTGTCGCATCTACAGCTGTCTGCTTGTGATTAGGTCAACCATGATGGGTGTTAATACCAGCTCTAAACAGCTATAAACTGTGTTACAAAAATTGAGTTAAAGTTTGTAAACAATTTACTCTGTACTTTACACAAATATAGATAAATAACATTTTACTGAACAGCAACAGTTTAGGGGATTTGTGACCATTTTCTTTTTCACACACCCCTCTCTTTTAAGCTCAAAGCCATGAAGCACTGTGAACCTAGTTAGAGGACTCCTGCCTTTCGCACAGTGATCCTCATTCTTTCAGAATCTCACATACATTCAAATAAACATCTGTCCTTTCATTCGTGCTTGATTAAAACACCCTGGAATCTCAGATTCTTAAAGTCCATACACACACACACACACAGTGTAATATAATCGCCTAGTCATGGGTCTGGAGGCATGTGCTGCATGGAGAATCAGAGAATCCAGGGCTTAGCAGAAATATGTGTTGTTTTTATGCTTTTTTTTTAACAGAAGGACAATATTTACCGGTTAATTACTAAAAGTATGGCTAATGACAGCAATTGTCTGTAGATTTTATTCATCAATGGATTTTATTTAAAGGCGCATGCCAAATAGTTGCCAAAAATACCCAAACTCAGAACTGTCCTAGTTCTGTGTCAAATTCAGCGTATTTCCAAAACAAAAGCAGCAGAGATGAGCACTAGAGAAAATTTCCAGTGAAAATGTTTTCCGTCCTAACGGTGGTATCAACAGGACTTGCTAAAAAATTAAAATGTTCACTTTCATCCTCTCATTTCAAGAGGGTTTCTTGCGTAATTTTAAAAGCGGCAAGTTTAAAAGTTGACATTCCTTTACAATACCCCTTTCCAGATTGTTTTTCAGTGACATGCCAAATACTGTACGAACTGTTTGAGATGTTTTATCATTGTGTTTGATGTTCCTAACAGCAGGTTATCACATTTACCTCATGCCCCAAGCATCTTTTTCTTTTTTTTTTTTTTGCATCTGTTTGTTGATGTTCTCACTGTTCTTGCCTACATATACTAATGTTTATCTTCATTTAATATACCCATTCTTCACCCTCTTTTTTCATCCCTTTCTGTTTCACTGTAGCCCGCAGCTATTCCACTGTTGATATTTGAAGTTTACATTTCTACAGTGTTCAAATGACTCCAGTGTCATGCTTGACCAACTCATGAAAAATGATACCCAGAACACACAAACACAAAGCGCCTGTGGATCTCCCCAAAAGCTTTGTTTTTAGTTCAGAGACAAAAGTGTTGATTTAATTTAACTGCTGCTTAAATGAGCTTTTGTTTGTGTGTGTGTGTGTGTGTGTGTGTGTGTGTGTGTGTGTGTGTGTGTGTGTGTGTGTGTGTGTGTGTGTGTGTGCATATTGGGGAGGAATGCAGCAAGGAAACTGTAATTAGTTGTGGTGCTAATTGGACTTGTGTGATAACTCCCACATATGATTCAGTGGTATGTGAAGCACAGTGGGGCATGCCTGCCTCACATCTCTCTCTCTCTTTCTCTCTCTCACACACACACACACACACGTGTGTGTGTCTGTGTAGTTTGCACATTCTAATACGCAAAAGCATGCAAGTACTCACAGGAATAAATAAAGAACCAGTCATGCTCAGATTTGCAGATGTTCAGAGGAAATGCCCAGGGGCCGTAAGACCTCTACTCTTCCACTAAGTGTGGAATTGATCATGTGAAATTCTCAATATCAGTTGTTAATGAAAAGATGACTTGGATAGGCCGCAGCAAAGGAACTGAACAAAAACCCTGTGATGTCACACATAGATTTTCTGAAGAGTGCTTTTGAAGTCTTGTTTCTTTGATTGCACTTTGCTGTAGATACAAACGGATGCTGCTCAACTCTGCTTAAATGGAAAATAGGCAAATGGATAGAACAGGAAAGCCTGGAACCGACCCAAAGGATCAGTTACCACTTAACCACAAGTTAACAATTTTAGCTTAGCTGATGTAGCTTATGCTAATCTATTATTTAAATCTAACCAAACATCCTCATTTCAGAGGTCGATGCTGAAACAACATCTGAAGTAAGAGCTGCCAGAGCTGAAACAAGGACAAACAGAGGGACCAGTTGGGTTCTGAAATGATCTAAGGACAAACTCATTCAGTTGGAAGACCTGGCTAATGCAAGAGGTAAAAGCTGATGAGCTAGAAGCTCCCTCCAGTTAGCTCTGGCTAGCAGAGAATGTATATGTCAGTGTTTTGTGGTCATGTATAGCATTCCTTGAGTGCTCTGGTGGTGCCCTTGATGTCTGTCTACCATGCTGTTAATCATGCCTCCCAGCATGTTCTTGGCTCCCCAAGGAGATAATTTTAAGCCCAAGGGTCACTGACCTTCACAAAGGGTCACTCTCACTATCAGGGGAGGTCCAGTCCTGCTTTCCTTTGACACCATCTGCATTCTTTTTTCATCTCTTACTTTGGTTTGCCTTATGACTTCCAAATGATTGTAAAACATTTGTAAATTTAATATTTTGCCGTCAGTGGTAAAGATTGGTTCTAAGGGGTCCTCCACATGCATGATTCCAGGTTATGAGGGTCATCTTGCCTAATTATCCCTAGTGGGAAATTACACCGTGATATACAAACTCTGCAGAGGTTTATCTGTGTTTTTAAGATTATTTAGCCTAGGGGAGTATTTGAGACATTAATGAAAAGACTCAAGTGGAAGATCAGCTGATTATTTGTTGACATGAGCTCTCCTCAAAGTCTTTGTAAATGTGCAAATAGTTGCAAGGCACATGGCAAGACTCTTTCCAGCCCCTCTCTTTGCAAATAAAATTCAAGGTTGATAACTTCTTCATGTGTCTTAAATTATTAGTTTTATTCCCACCTGGTTCAGTTAATAAACCCTTTTATTTACTTTCAATTTACTGAACAAGAATGTGGGTATTATCAGTTGGGATAGGAGACATTGTTGTTAAATTGACTTGTTGTAATGGTTGGACCTTGTCTACTGCATATTACTCCTGGTTCTTAGTGGTACTGCTGTGAGCAAACTTATTGGTACCTGTTGAAGGTATGGATGGACAGATTCATTCCTCCTTAAAAAGTGATTGAATTAAGAGCAATTTTCACATGTATACCTTCCATGCCTTAGGATGTGATGAAGTAAACCAATAAAAGTATGAATATTTTTTTCTTTTTTTTTTTTTCTTTTTACAAGGATGTTCTAATGTAGCCTTGACAGGTTTGTTGGAAATCCTAAAACTGATCACAAAGTTTTTAGTATGTTCATATTAAAGAGTAATTATTTAATTTCAATTAGTATCACAAGTGCTTTCAATATTTTTGCATCTATTTGGTCCATTTTGTGTACCACACTCAACATAGACCAGAATAAACAAGGAAGCGAGCTATCTGAGGTGCTTACAAAGAGAATTATAGAGATGTATGTTCAAGGTAAAGGCTGTAAGAACATGTTCAAGTAGTTTCATGTTTCCGCAAGTACAGCTGCAAATGTTATTTTTTTTTAAATTATAAAGTCTATGGGACCGTAGCCAACCTCCCAGGATGTGAATGCAAGAGGAAATGCAATCCAGGTTGACCAAAAGGATAATGCAGATGGTCAACAAAAAGCCAAGAAAAGCATCCAAAGACATTCAAGCTGAGCGCCAAGGTTGAAGTACATCACTGTCTGATCACTTTCTGATGTCTTTTGAACAAAAATAAGCTCTATGGAAGAAGACAAGTTATTAAAATTGAAACATTAAAAAGCCATACTGGAATTTGTTGACAAGCCATGAAGTTTCTGAGATAATGTCCTTTAGGTTTTTGACACAAAACAATGAACTAAAATACCAACTTTAAGGTACCTTAGGGCTGCTCTGACATGCTTTGCACTGGACTTTGAATCTGTATGAAATGAAGTGTCAAGGCCATCAAGGCATCCTGGAGTGAAACATACTGCACAGTGTCAGACAGCTCAAACTCAGTCCGAAGCCTTGGTCACAGGTCACAGAATAATGACCCGGCTAAAAGCACACAAGAGTGGTTGATTTAAAAAAAGGAACATTAGATGATTCTTTAAGGCTTTTATGGTCTCTGTTGTTTATCCAGTTGAGCATATAAGGAGCAATGTGAAAACTGCAGTGTGGAAAAGGCAGCCCTCACACTTGAAACATCTAGAACAATTTGCTCTGGTAGAGTGGAACAGAACGGGTTAAGCTGTAGAACTCTCAGAACTAGAGAGATCTTTTTTTTTTTGTCAGTGATTGGAGCTCAAGGTTAACTATTTGTCTGTTCCATTTTGATTTGTTTTATTTTGTGAAATATCTAGTTTATTCAAAGACAGAACAAAAAATGTGGACGCAATTAACTTTTGCAATTTCAAGTAATTCCATGAGAGTCATGGGTTCCTGCACTAATGTTTTCACACTCATCATTACCTCATGAGGATGGAGACCTTTTTCACAGAGAGACTACACTCTATGGCACCATGAAGAAGTCCTCCACATTATGCTTCACGTGCTAGTCTTTGCTTATTCAAACGTGACCCTCCAGAGACAGTGAAGTTCTGTATTGGCATGTCCTTTCAGATAGTGCACCTGTATTATGAAGTGAAAAACTTGATGTGTAAATACAAGAGCTTCATGCCAACTCTCCCTTTCACACCTATATGTTTTCAGTTCTTTAACTGCATCTGCTGCTGGCACAACAACTTTGCCACCTGCATTATATCTTCACACCATACATTCAGATGGGAAAGGTGCTGTGATGGCAAACAACTCTGCCACGACCTGGCTACATAAACGGGAGTACATGATTTGAATATGTTAGATGTTAAATCCATTTCTCTCAGAGATTTTCTTCCTCCATCCAAAACATTTGCATAAGACAAAGAAACCACTTGGGATTGTTTGAATAACAACTAAAAAACTAAACAAAAGAAGATAAATGAAAGTCAGTGAATGTACCAAAATGTTGAATTCCTGAGTCTTTCAAAATATCCATAGCGTTTTAGACAAGCAGTTTATTTTCATGACATCACCCTTTTCGAGGGGATACTGCTGGCATATTTTGAGAAACATGAAAAAGTCCTCTAATGCATTTTTGGACACAGAATTAGTTTCAGATGGACCTTCTTCCTGTTCTCCACATTTTGTCCTCATTTCAGACAAAATCTTTATGTGAAGTCTCATCTAGAACATTAACATATAAACACTGTAAAAAAAAAAAAAAAGACCTTTGTTTTAACTTGTCTGGCAGCTTGACACCTTGATTTGTGGTTAGTGTGAAAAGAGGGAAGCAGAGTGTTAAGCATTCAGCAGTGTTTGATGAGCGTTTACTGAGTCAACAGGCGAGCTTCCTTCCTCATTTACAGGTTGACCCATCTTTGTGAAACTCCAGGTGGGGGTCACATTGTCTTGCACTTGAGCAAAGGATGTTACGGGATGTGCGTGTTTGAGGGAATGGCTTCTAACATGGTCACATTTTTTTCCCTTGAAGTTCAGGAATACAGATGAACCGAGTAAAGATACACTTCCATGTGTAACAGCAACCTTACCTCACTGTTGCTGCCACCTGAAGGTCACAGATGAGCGGCTGGCAGTGCAGACCCCCTGCAACTGTCAACTTTCCACCCAACAATGCTGCTCTTGTTTGAGAGGGGTGTTCTGTGTGTTTAGACTGGAAGCAAGGTTATTTTCAAGCAACCACTGCTCATCCAGGACCTGTAAAAGCCATCATTCACATACACACACTCTGAAGCGTGATATTGTATATAAAAGAACGATTTGCGCCAACACCACTGTGGTCCCTTTTGATGGTACAGCTTGACTTTTGATGCATGGAAACGCTCAAAGTTCAAAATCCTACACTCGTATGATATTATAAATTAGCCCTTCAATTTGGTTTTGACTGAAGTAGCTCTCCATGCATTATTAATGAAAGTTTACAGACTTAAGATGAAACTTAAAGACTTTGGTAATATTTCTGTTACTTGTAGTGTTGTTTTAAAGCATCTGTGCAATATTTCTGTTTTAGTACAAATGTTAGAAGTTATCAAAACCCCAAAATGCAATTTGAACTGGTATTCTTTGTTGACAGTAAAGGCAAATACATTTTAAAAAGGAAACTGCAGCTGAATAAAGCCAGACTTCAGCTTTGGACTTGGATTCGTATCTTCTACTATAATACAATCCTTGGGTTTATAACAAGAGAGTAACTACAAACCTAAACACTCATCTTCATTGTATGGTATCTATTTAATGGGTTTTCCATCTTAATGACAAGTGCCGCAGTAGACTAGACAGTACCTGGTCCTTCTCTTGGTACCACTCCTGCAAAAGTTTCAGTCCTCTCGCTTTATGATCCATCTACCTGCTAGAGCAAGATTTTGGCAATTTTGAAGCTATATAGCCTATAGTTTCAACATTGTTCACTTTCACTTCTTTGTAAAAATATAAGCGACATTCACATCACTAGTTAATGCTCCTGTGTCACTTTTTTCCCTCCCTGGTGTGCTGTGTGAATGGAAAAGAAGGTCAGATGCAATAACATTGGATTTTGCGGCTGCACAATCTTGGGAGGTAGTTACAGTGCCGTAACAGGGGTGGATGAGTGGTGTGTAAAATGGCCTTATGCAATGGTGCAACAAGGGTGTTGGACTGATTTCCTTTTCTCCATGGAATTTGTAGCCTGTCTATCACAGGGATGGTGAGATGCATCAGCATAGGCCATCTCACATTGGCATTCAGCTCCAATAACATCCCAAACTCCTGTCCTATCAGAAATAAATTTAATGCTTTATATAAATTCTCATGGCATGATATATAAAAAAAAACCACTCCCCTCAGAGTTGTCATGGATGGGAAATCAGATGATTGAGACCAAAATAGTTTTTTGAACCAGGCTGTAAATATGTTTATTTCTGCTCTAAAGTTGGACAATTTAACATGGAAATCAATAGAGCTTGACTCCCTTTTGGAGCAGCCTCTGGCGGTCAGTCGAGGAACTGCAACAAATCTTAGTTCTTCATGAGGCTCAATACAAAAGTAAGATGGCTGGTGCTTGGCATCAATGAAATAAAGCCATCAGTGACCAGAGACATTAAGGACTTTTGACTCACAGTGGACCACGTAGAAGAAAGGGACCTTTTTTTTTAGATTGCAGAATACCTTAATGCTTTGTGAAAGCACTCACTTCCTGGGATCACTGTGAATGCACAGCTGAAGGTAGAATGAAGACAGGCTCTCCCATACTTTACAGAGCATTTGCTGTGTTAAATTGGCTGTAGACACTGATGGGCTGGAAGGGTCGAGGGTGGTATAAGTAATTGGACCCTTGTCCACAGGACCAAGACCCAACTTTGCACCATGGATAGTTAACAGTAGGCAAGACCTCCTATTGCACACTTGCTTGCACACAATTAAAACCTTAGCTTTGGGGATTGTTGTGTAGCTGATCAAATTTTACATGGTAAAGAATGTGGCATTAACAGTTATTCTGGCCTTGACTCTACCCTGTGCCTGTCTTATTTTTCAGTGCAAACTCTGACTGCATGTGGTGGCGTAGACTGATTTGGTAAACAGTAACTGAATAAGGAATGGCAAAATATTCATTTTTTTTCCCTCCAGTTTTCCATCCCTGCATGATCCCGCTGGTTTCTGTCACAAGACCTGGCAGCTATGAGAAAACGGGAAGAACCACAGACAGCTTCACTACTTCATCATTACAAAAGAGAAGCCTGCTGGCGGAGCATAACAAACGGCTGGTCAGAAAGGAGAGCCGTGCAATTTCATGCTTGTACATTAAGTGCTACTCTTTATGTTGCTTGTATTCAGATGACATCTGCGGCAAAGAAAATGTTGCTGTTACACTTAATGGCAAGTGCTGTTTGTGTAATGTGTGCAGAAGTCCTACAATCAGACAAAAATCTCAATAACTCTGATGAAGTCATTAAAGACTTGAGCAATCTCAGTTAAAGCTTCAGTTTTTTGTGCTTCATTGTCAAGCATTTTGAACAGATTTATAGATGGAGCACAGCATGCATCGACCCTTAAAAAGCGTTTGTGTGCGTGTATGTGTGTTGGGGGGATGAGGGGGAGATTTCAGACAATTGTTTGGAGAATGTGCTTTGTTCACAATTCCCATTCAAGACCAGCCAGAGAGATGTATTTGTGGAAACCATGTTTGCATCTGATAAAAAAGCTCTCTGCACTGTTGACAGTTCTTAAAGGGCACATATTAGGAAAAGTTTTATTTATTTGGCTTTCTGAAGTAACTAACAAATCAAAACTCTGTTGTAAAATATCCTGTTTAGTTTGTTTTAGGTAACCTAGGTATGAAAATATGTCTTTCAGTGAGCTATTCAGATTTCCAGGGTATTGTGACATAACACACCCGTATCATATTTGAATTATCCAGGCTTCCTGTATTTATCTCCTCCCAATTTCACATCTTCCCGCATTGATTGTACCTCCAAAATGCAAAGTTCAAAAGTGTAACATCACTTTCAAAAAGAGGTACGTCAAAGGACCAACAACTTGTTTTCAAAGCTGGCGCAAAATAGAAAGTATAACAAGCTGTAGTCATCAAATGACCACTAGACTGGTTCCAGGAGTGAGTCACTCTCAATGGACCCCCCATGTTAAAACATCATTTTTTGCAGCAGAAATAAACATACTTACAGTCTGGTTAAAATTTAGATTTTGGTTTCCATAACTAAAGTAGGTCCCTGAGTTAGGTTGGGTGCTTTCCATCTTACTGTTGGGCAGAATCAGTTCCTGTCAACTTGGTGCCTCAGTAAACCGGTTTTAAAACTACTCTATATTGGCAGGAATCGACTGAAAGAGCCAATAGCCACAGCTAACGTTGATCGATCTGAGATGGGCATGTTGAGATATTGACTCTTAATCCTGCTGATATGGACTGTAAAAACCTGGTTGAAAAGGGAGCTTTTGTACCATATCATTGTAGTAATTTTTTTTTTTTTTGAACAGCAGAATATCTCCTTAAAATTATATAGGTTGTAGCAACTTTAAACTCAAACTGTGAAGTGCAAGATGTAGGAAAAAAGTCTACAAAAAAACTAGGTTTTGAAATCATGCTTGGGGTTACAGTGTCATACTTTCTGTTTTTAATAGAACACCTAAACCAAGCAATTTACTGAGAATCGTCCTTCAAATATAGGCCATTGTATCAGCGATGATTAGTACGTGGTGTGGCAGACAAGTGTGTGTGTGTGTGTTTTCCCTTTTTCCTCCTGCTGTTATGTTGTTGGGAGGAGTGTGAGGGGAGAGACGGCGGGTGAAGACAGAGAGGGGGGAGGCGCACTGTTGTGCTGCGATTCACTGCGTCGTCTTGCTCGAACTTTTTAGTGGGAATAAGCTTGTTTGTTTCTTTGCGCGACTTTAAGACACCTTGCTGTCACCGATCGAAGGATTCGAGGAACTTCTGGAAAACTTTTGGCGAACCTCGACGACCACTCTAACATTTTTTTTTTTTTTTTTTTTTTGGAGGGGTTTTAGTCAGTGCCCGGGCGCGGATCCGTGCTGTGCGGGCTGAGTGGCAGGGAGCACCTCGCGTTTTTGAGTTTTCGAGCGATCATTTTGAGCTTTTTATTTCTTGAATCCAACGAACGGTTGATCTCGGATTTCGATTGACATGTCAGGATCCAGTTTATCCTCCAGACTTCGAATCGTGCCAGGGAATTTTGGAACATTTCGCCGGTGCGCGAAGGGCAACTTTCTGTAAGAATAAGCCTTGGCGCTGATATCTGGTGTGCCGCAAGTGTTCAGGGTAAAACCCACCGCCTCCAACTGAAACTTGGCCGCTTTGATCTCTATAGACATTAAGTTTTTACCAACATGGAAGGTGATCAGGGCGCCGGTGCGCCCTCCGACGAGCCCCAACCAGACGCCGCCGCTGCGTCCGACAGCTTCTCCCAACTCTGGACTGACGTTATGGGGATGCTGGTAAGTTTTGGGGGAAGGGGTGGGGAGCTGACAAGATCACGGGCTCAAAGTGAGATTTTTGCCACCAGAAGTAACTCTGATTTGCCGAGTGGGTGACTGTGTAGCGCTTCATGCAAATCACGCATGAAAACGGCGCATCCCCACAGGCCTTAAGTCTCCAGTCAGCAGCAGTCTGAAGCTTGTGCCTGCTCAACTTCATCCAGTTGACTTTGCCGGAGCTCATGCAAACAGGAGTTAGTTGGTATGTTTATGTTTATGTTTATATTAGTCTTTTCTCCTGCCTAGATGGCAATTGGTGTGATTACTGTGTGCATTTTTTCTTTTGAAGAAGTTATGTTGTTGCACTTGGAGATATTTCTGTAAGAGAAGCGTGGATTTTCTGGCTTGCTCTGTGTTGTGTGAGATTGACAACAACAGAAAAGTGTAAAACTAAAAATGTTTTCCATAATGCATGCTTACATATTCCATGTCATATGTTGAAAGAGAAGAAACTGAGTCCGATTTGGATTGTTTCTAATTGTTTCTACATTTTTCAGTGTGTCTGACTTCAGGTAGTTTGAATCTACTGACCAAATGCGTTGCAGACGCTTTTACACTGTTGTAGGACAGAGGTGCTAATCTGGTTTGGTCTGGCATTGAGGATGTGAATGGGGTGTAAATTAAGGAGTGTGTGTGGGGGTGGGTGAGGTGTTGTCCTGCCCTGCCCCTCTGGTACTAGGTGGGAGACATGGCTCCAAGCCAGGCAATTTATCCACATTTATTGCTCTTGAGGCAAATGTCAGCAAAGCTGCGTTCATCTTTGTTGTTTTTCCCTCCCTTGAACTGTGTCAGACATGTGAGCTGAGCTTTTGTTCTCTACCTGCTCAGCCCCAGCCTTGTCAGTTCACAGTCAGACTTTGTATTTTGCAGGCTGATCTTATACAAAGGTATCTGGTCTTGAAGTGTAAAGCAAAAGTAACTTCTTACAGCTTTCTCTCTTTAGAGGAGACAGAGCTTATCTAGTCCAATGTAAGTACTCCTTCAATAGTGACAAAGCTCACTAACCAGCTGGTATCTGAATAATGGAACCAATAAAATAAATAAGAATCAGTCATTAGGAGGTATAAATTACTCTGCATTTTAGGGGTCATCATGGTGGATCACCATGTTCTGCATATTGACTGCATGATCTTTTGCTCTACGATGCAAAGAATTAGTCTGGTTCCTCTGGATTAAACTTTGGCTACCTGGGAAAAGTATCAGTGGATGCAGAAGAAATTGCCCCTGGACACTGTAGAATATGCATATAACCAATCAGAGACACAAAGATTGATGTTAGTAGACAAGTATCGAAAATGACTTGGACAGGAGAAGGAAGGCTGATTCATAGTAAAAACCTGTTGATCCAGGGTGTTGTTAGTAATTTTGCAGCCACTTGGTTCTTTTGAACACCTCTGTATAAGTCATCACACAAAGCCTGCCTGGTTGTGATTGGTTCGATATGTTCTTTACTAGTGCAATCACAAGGGTAGCAGACCCATTTCATGGAAGATAATTTTTTGCAATATAAATGGGTGCTGGCTAGCGCCCTTCCTTGCCATCTGTCCACGCTTGGGACAGACGTGATGAAAACACTGGTGAGTGCCCCTCCTCACTCCCTTCCCACTTCCCCACTCACCCTCTCTCCACCCCTCACGCCACAATCCCTGGGGCAATGTGGGGTTCAGTGTCCTGCTGAGAGACATTTTGGCACAAAGGGTTGAGGGTCATTCCACCGACAATAAAAGTGAAACAGTTTGTTTCTGGCATCAACATCTCTCAATATTTAACCATCTTTCAAATCAGCCTTAGTAAGTAATTAACCACCTTGTAAACCTCCTGAAGTTGTTTGAAAATAGTATGTGTCTTGGCCACAGACATGGCTTAAATTTAGTTTTTCTTTTATGTTGTTTGGACCCCATATATGTGATTGGCACTGAACTGCATTTTAACAGCAAACTATTCTAGGCATAAAAGTGTGAAACTTGATTTGCTGTCTTGGTTGCTGACAGTGTTGGTTGTAGGTTCAGCTGCTCAGTGGTTTAACAACCACTGCAAAACATAATTTTCTCTTGGTTGCCATGGACATCTGGAATTCAGTAACATGCAGAAAGAACATGTAAATGTAGTGATTCTCACTTCATTTTTTTTTTTTTGCAGTATTTCTTTCTGTCTTGTGATCAAGTTTCTTCTGTTGTTCAGAAAATCACTACAGATTGTCTAAATGTCAGTTATCAATAACACTGCAGTCTTGACTAAATTGCCCTTTATGCTGAACTTTATTTAACAATATGTTTACATTGTGAGATCTGGAGCACAATGAACGCCATATCTCTGCCACGACGAGATGAATATGCTATAAATATCTATTGCTCTACTGCTTTCAATGGCTTTTGTTTTACTAGGGAGTCTACATGAGAATGCCCTTTGTATTTGGGTTTGGTCCGAGTCTGTTTGCCTGACTGAAATTGCTCCTGCGAATATGCCTGGTCTTGTCTCTACATGAGACCATGACTCCTTTTACTGTAATCTTTCATATCCATGCTGATGCAAATCTTTCCAACATGCTTACTGTAAAATTCTTCAGCAAACAAACCAAACAGGAGCATTAAAGCAACCCACAGTAAAGAGTTTGTCAATGTGATGTAATCTGCATTTACACCTTCAAAGCAGCATGCGTTGACTGTAAATCAAAGGGCTCTGTTGGTCTGCTAGATGTCTGTGAGGATTACCATACACAGTAACATGTGGAGGAATGTGTTTATAACAGTACCTAAGAAATCCAGACACTTATATGTGGTAGAAGTGGAGTTAATAGCCTCCGAATTAAGAGTCTCAAGCAGTTAGGACAGTATGGGGCATGAGCTGTAACTTCAAGTGGTTGCATTTATAGGTGTCTAAATGGGAATTTGCTTTGACTTCCTTCCCACTTCTGGAGACTTGAGGGTTTTTCTTCAGATCTCAACTTAAAAAAAAAAATCTTAATTGAGCAACAGTGAAATTGCCTGACTTGAATCAGCAGTGTAACACAAATGTACCATCTGTAGGCACTAAGATTTCAGAGATAATCGGGGTTCCTTTTTCTTTCCATTTTATCCAATCTGGCAAATCCTGTTTGTGTATGCGGGATAGAGTTCTGTGGAATAACTGGTCTGTTTCTCAAGAACTTGAAGAGGGAGACAGATTTTCAAATCACAAACCTGGACAGCTGACAGCCAGTCATAATCTCTGTTTTGCTCCACACGAGAAAATGCTTCTGTTTTTGCTTGAAAGGTCATGTTGAGCTGAGGCCTTGTGGAAATATTTGACTTGCCTGCAGGGACCGTTGCTCTTCTTGAAAAGAGTTTAGTGGTGTTTAACATGGTGTGGGTGGGAGTTCGCAGGAGATGGGGCTTCGTCCCTCCAAATAAGGATCCCATGCCGCTGTTGTCACATAATTATTGATTGCATCTGGGTAGTTTATGGTTCAGTGATGTGTGTTTTTCCTTCTGCGTAACACTTCATACACATATGCTTCAGGATTTTTCTGCCAGTCTATGGTCAGCCGTACCATTTGATATCTTTTCCACCTATGTTCCAATACACTTTCTAAGGGTTTTATTTTGTGCATTGCTGCCCGGTCTGACTTGCCTCACTTCAACTTTGCTCCCCCTCCCCATCCAGTTTCATTATTGAGGTCACGCTCGGACCTGGCAGGTTTCCTCATCTGGGATGGCAGAGCACTGTTCTGCTCAAGCTACGGAAATCCTAAGGAAGCTCTCTAAAAAAGAGTGAGCAGCTCCCCATAGTCTTACCCTTCCCCCCTACCAAACAATCCACTCTCGGTCCTCTGTAAAGCCAGTGCCTTTAATCAGTCGTCTGCTGGTTCTGTGTTTTGTCAAATCCTCCACTGCTGCCCCTTTTGACAGGTTTCATAATTGTTGTAGTCAAGTGATGAAACCTGGCACACGTCTAGTCTTCCTACCCACCTGTTTTCACTTATCTTTCCCAAATCTCTCATCTGGTTTAGATTTCTCCCTCTGGCCTATTTCTGACTATTGGTTGGCAGTGAAGTGACACAGCTGTACTAATCCGGGAAAAATAAAAGGGAATCTTCCAAACATTGCTGTCTGAGGAATTGATAAATTGGTTGTGAATGTTGAGCAGCTGATTTCTCGTGGTCTTGTTGCGTTTAAGTAGCCTGGCCAGGCATCCTAATTCTTTTACCGCTTCAATAAAAACAATTACCCTGGGCTAGCTGTAGTAGTGGATGCAGAAGAAACTGCTTCTGAGTAGTGGTACCACGAATCATGTAGAGTAGAAACATCAGCAAATTACAATTGTTGATTTTGTAGTATAACTTTGTCCAAGGTGTTAGTAACATTTCTGTAGCCATCTTGGTTGTTTTTAATAGTGGCACTCTTGAGCAAGTCACCAAATAAACCCCACCCTGTAGTGACTGATTCGGTACATTCTGTACCAGAAATGGTTGTGATTGTGAAAGGTACCAGACCCATTTCATAGCAGAGATTTTTCCCAAAGTGAATGGATATGGCTTGCCTAACATTTAAGGTAATGTGTGCTGAATGAGGATCATTTTCAGGGCTGCTTCTTATCAAAAGACCAGTAAAATGCACAATAAAACACAAATCAGTTGGCGCCATTTAAACCTGCGGATTATGTCCTGCGTTACTCACCCAGTGAAAGCACCCGTACCATTGACATTCTGACATTACATCAGAAAATTGGCTGTGCTCTAAGCTGCCATCATTGTTCTTTCCCCAAGAAAAGGCGTAGTCATAAGACCAATAAGACCGCCCCCCATTACAATAGGTTTGTCATGTACACCACCAGTCAGCCGCTTTATAACTGAGCTCTTCAGAGATGAACAAAGAAGCCTGAATGTCAGAAGAGAACAATTAAGTTTTTAGATTTTGATGATTTCTTTTTATTACAGTTATTAAATGTGTTTTAAAAACTTCTGTGATGTGATATGGAAACTGTGAATTGAGTGCAACTGGATCGGGAGATTAGATTCTCAGACACACTAAAGCCAGAGTTATCAGTAGCTTTGATGCAGCCTGAGGAAGTTTTGATAACTCCAGGAGAGATAGCTTCAATGGCGCGCCATTTAGATATTCTGTCTGGGAGAAACTCTCGCTTGAGATATGGAATGCACTTTGATTTACGATATGAAAAGTAAAAGTGGAAGTGACAGTTTTCAAGAAAACCTTGTACCTTGTTCACTCAATAAGGAAATGAAAATAATTTAGTAGTGTGTAACCAAGGTTAAAAATCTATATTAAAAAGGAGCTAGATTCTTATTAAAGTAAGTTCATGAAATAAAAAGCAATTCAATTGCGATAAAGATAAATAAATAAACAGGAAGTTATTTTGAAGGGGATGGGTTGGAGACGTGCTGTCAGCCAATCAGGGAGAAGCTCAGTCTACTGACCTGCGCAGAACGGAGTTCACTTGACCTTGAGCTGCTGGAAGGAGAGAGAGAGAGCGAACCTTACGTCGAGAACGATACTTACCTCGTGGAAATACTAAAATAAAAGTCATTAACGACTTAAAAACTCATCGGAATAATCCAGTGCGGAGCCCTGGACCCGTGGGAGTGCAGTCGGGGAGATCTGACGTCTCCCTCACGAAGAAAAAGCATCGGTGAGCGATCGTTTTTAACATGCTAAGCGCTAGTCGCTAACGCTAGCTAACACGGAGCGCTAGCTGAGACGCTAACTAGCACAATGGCAAATGCCGTTTCACCAACGCTAATACCATTAGCTTGATATTTTAAAGCTGCAAATTTAATCCAGTGTTGTGTAATATGTTGGTTTGTATAATTGTTTTTGATTTAGCTTTTTATTTGTGCATACTGTGCACTTTAAGCCAAATTTGAATTATGAGTGTTACATTTAAATCGAGATGTGCCTAAACATACCATTACTTGGCGGAAGGTACACAAAGTGTGTTTTGTGTTCTAATTGTTAAGTGAAAGATTATATTATCATACTAAAAAGGTTTTTCAATAATTATCTCTGAGAATATTTTGAGGATGTTTATTGATATTGAGCGTCATATTACAATGATGGTTAATGAGATGAGGATTAATGTGAATTATATTCTATAGTTCATGATTGAAAGCTAAAAGAAGGCTCTGACCTTACT
>JAOWBL010022762.1:20011-33075 GCA_028564865.1 Zenarchopterus dispar
AACTCTACCACAATTTCACTAAACTCCACTACAATTACTCTAAACCCACTACAATTGTTTTAAGCTAAAGTTACAGTGCTAGATATCAGGATCAACTGATTTTTTGATGATCAGTTGTAAAATAAGTAAATCCATTTTTGTTCTGGACAAAAACATGATCAGTAAGTACATCATTGTAGATTCATGATGAGAGAAATCTGACTGTGTTTTTGTCAGTAAGTTTGTCATTACGGAGACATAGTTACCTGAAAACACGTCTTTAATGTGCAAGATTTTCACTGAGAGTACAGATAACTCAAACATAACAATTTATACACCTTCAAATGCAAAACATTTTACATGCATTTGCACCGAAATCAGTTTATTTTGCTTTTGAGCCACTTCCCAACAAAATTCACCTCAAGGGTCTTTACAACAAAAGTAAACAAGTTCAAAGTAACTTTTAAACACAATCAAAGTCAGCTGTAATCCAGTTTATTTTAATTATCTTTGTATAACTGAGTTGTAATGAACTGAACTAAAACTACCCTGTTGGAAAGCAACAGCCACAGTGTTTGGGACAACAAACTTCATCCAACACATAAAGAAGCATCACCCTGCGGAGCAGGCTGAGTGCCAGCAACGACCAGTGCCTCATTTTCACGTGCTTCCGTGCACGCACGAGGTCCATGAATACATATGACTACCGTAGGATAGTGGAAAGTTGGAATCAGTTATTACAGTTAACAAAAACTAAGACTAAACCTGAAACTAACAGTGAAAAATAATAATCCCGTTAACTGAAATTATTATACAAAAACTAAAGAACTAAAATCAATGATGCAAAACTAGTTGAAACACAATAGAATTGCAGGTAAAATTTACTCTGCTTTTGTTTCATCCTTTTCTTTTGACGTTTGGCACATCATTTTTTAAATTATTATTTCTTAACCTAAAGGAACTTAAATGATTTTTGTTCTGTGACACTGTTGACATGATTCTTTTATTCTCGATTTTTTAGAAAGAAGACTCAGCCCAGATAACTGCAGCCTAAGAAGGGCCTCCTAGTATACTGTTATTTACTTCAATCACTGAGCTTCAGTTAAAAGCACAAAAGCAAATACAGCTCAATTAATAAAAACCAAAAACAAATTCCATAACACGACCCTTGCTATACAGGCATGCACCCAGCTAATGGGATGCACATATTATTTTAAGTCATCTTTATTCATTTGAGTGTAATGACAAAAATGCAGTTCAGTCTGCGTAAACGCATTAGTCTTTACAAAGTCTGTTGAGGGTTTGTTTACAAGTAAAATAATAAAATACTGAAGCAGCCCAGAGGCTGGAGCTTAATCAAGCAGCCTGAAAGAAATGGGAAATGTCATCTCCTTGTGTATGTGGGTGGCCTGATGGCTTAACTTGCCATCAGTTTGCATATGCTCATTAATTCAAATAAATGGGAAAAAAAAAAAAAAAAAAACATTGCAAGGCAAATTCAGGTTTGTGCCTTTGCTCGTGGCTCATTGTATCCCCGTGAAATGATGTGTGAATGCACATCATAAATACTCAAAGGTTGAGTCATAAAATCATGAAGACTGAACGTCAATGATAAATCAGAATATCTATGTTTAGAATATTTTGTGAGTTTTATCACCATCCACGATGAAATTTTATTCGGGAGAAGTATTTAACAGACGAGAAGTATGTGAACCCCCAGTACGTCAGAACCAGGTTTATTCCTGCAAATGTACAAGACGGACATGCAGACTCAGTCGGGCCTGACCACACAAGGAGAACATTGATTAAACCCCTCATCATAAAGCGGAGTCGGTCAAAATAACGCAGGACTTACGAGTATTTTAATCTCTGATCTTGGTACAAGGTCAATTTGGAGATGTTCAGTAAATGGGTCATGCTATTCCTGAAGTGTGTAGGGAAGGTATAACATTCCAAAATAACTGTGTTCCACTTTGTCCAGGTGTCTCACAGTCATTCATGCATATGCAAAGTCAAGCTTC
Organism: Zenarchopterus dispar; assembly: GCA_028564865.1. Lineage (NCBI taxonomy): Eukaryota > Metazoa > Chordata > Actinopteri > Beloniformes > Zenarchopteridae > Zenarchopterus > Zenarchopterus dispar. Next base: position 22,012 of record JAOWBL010022762.1, read on the forward strand.
AGCATCATATTGTGAAGTCGGGCTACAGGCAGCGTCGGTTCCCTACACAACCCTAGTCCAGAAAACCCGTCTTTTTGTTTGTTTTCAGGGGAGCTAAACTGGTACACTACGGTCACATGACACAGCCAAAAACAACTAAAACACAACAACTAGTGTTTTACCATGATTTGAAAATAGTGATCCAAAAAGACTTTGCCTGGTTTCACACAAAACAGAGATGACCGGCTCCCTGGCAGACAATTTTCTTCACTTGACCCTGAAAAGGGAAAACAGTGGTTTTGTAAAAGAAATCCAAAGTGGAAATGTGAAACGGTGCAGTTCTGCAAATGGTCATAACGATGTTCCCAACTAAACTGGGTCACTTTCGGAGCAAACATTAATGTAAAGACGGTTCAAAGAGTGTTTTTGTTCTCCACTGCTAGATCTCCAGCTCATGGTAATGGTAAGAGTGTTGAATTATTTCTGCAGACCATCAATTAAATCCAAACTAAAGCTATCTGTACAACTCTTAAGGAAACAAATAAAGTACCAAGGATTTCTAGATGTCTCAGCCAAAAGAGCAAGGCTTTATAAGCAGACATTTTACTCCAACAAAAGTCAGAATTATTATTATTTTTTAAAATCAGGACATTAATGGAACCAACAATATAACTTAGTTGTATGAGGCGTGACGCAATGATAAATAGCTTATATTGTGGTGCTTAGGTGTTAATCTTTTTATTTGTCTTCCATGACTCAAACTAGGATTCATACAAGTATGTTGCAAAGTGATTTTCATGTGCCGGAGCCATGATTGCATCTGGCACAAACTCACGCCAAAATTCATACAATTGCATTTGTGGATTTCAAATAACTGTTATTGGAATGATATAAATTGTGAGAGTGGGAGGAAGCCTTTCAACTGCCAGGGGAAACGCATTGTCTGAGTCCTGACTCATTTAAGGAAAAACAAAGCGGAACTTTCATATTTTGCTAATTCTCTTCACAACTAGTGATTATGTGTCTCTTGAAACGGATTCTCCCTGCTGCAGCGCCATTCAGCCCGCTGCATGTGTGAGCTTTATCCTGGCAGAGGTGGGAGGCGGGGGAGAAGCAGCAGGTTTTCGTTTCAGCTGCACTGACACTTTTGTTTACAGAGCCAACACATTTCTGTCATGCAGGGAATTGTTTCATTACTGTTAATGAAACAAACCACTTTTTCCCATCTCTAAATCACACTAACACGACACTGTGACCTCAATGCTAGGTGAAATCTCACACAAAATGCAAGTATTTAATATTTCTGTCTGCTGGCGTCAAGCTTTTAATGCATGAGCGATTGAGGTAATGTCGATGAGCTGTGCTCCGTCACGCCACTCATTAATTCAAAACCCCTTCTGTGGTCGTTAAATTTAATTCAACAATTTACTTCTGACTAGTACAATGAAATAAAAGTGCTTCATTTCTCATCGTCATTATCATATGGCCTTTAAACAGGAACACAGGCCGGATAACTTCAATAACTTTTACATATTTATCAAGTGAAGCAAACTGCCAAATTGATTACCTCTTCTGCCCTTTTATAAGCTGGGTGAAGAAAAAAAAAAAGTTCACCTTGTCTAACATTTAACATGACAAACTCGCTCCTATTCTCACCCAGTTCTTTGATAGTCATGTTGGCATCAGTCTTTCAGAAGAAATGAGAATGTGTTGAATGTTAACTAGAATAATCTAGCCGGTGCACCTGCATCACTTATTTTCCTCTCAACCATCCCTAGCTGATCATTTCAAAAGCTGCTGCAATTTTTTTTTAAATTATCAGTCCTCAGAGACTGTATATGCCCTTTTTTCCTTTACTTTTTACTGGCACTTCAAGCTGGTTCATCTGAAACGTGGCAACTTTTGAGCGAGTATTTTTCCATTAACTCTTGTTGCAATTCATCTTTCTTTTATGTTCCTTTTCATTCGCCCCGGAGAACTTTGTGAAAATGTTGGAGACTTGTATCGCGTATCGCATAAATATGATGCAATGGAACTGCAATAATGCGATCCAATGACCTCAGTTCTTCTTTATTGTAATTCACTGCATGTTAACAATAAAGAAGTGCTTTAGTGAATATACTTGGGCGTCTGAAGACACTCCCAACCCAGAGTCTTCACCATAACACAATCCTCTCTCTTTGTTTGGGGCAAGCTAAATCTGAAAATCTGTCACTCAGTGAGTCGTTTATATTTGCATGAAACTGAAAAAAACAGACCCTGGGGAGGGAAGGCTTTCACAGCCTCTCCATCTTTAGGCAGATTTCCACTGAATGGGACCTGGGGTAGTTTTACTGGACACATAGAGCAGAGACAAGTCCCTGCCATGGGTTTAGTACTTCAGTGCAGCGTTTACTGACAATAACAACACACAGCACTTTTGAGTTTGAGTCTTGTCATTTTATTAATATCCACCACCACTGCGTACGCAAACAGAAACAAAGAAATAATCTCAGATGCTTCCATGTTGACTCAACATTCTAGCTCACTTTTCCTCTTTGTCTTCTTTGGAGCCAAAAAGGTCCACTACTGCTGCTGCTCGGTAGCATGGAGTGGTAGTGGATCCTACCAGGTCCATCTCTGTAAACTGAGACTCAAGGGTTGAACGGACCCAGGAAGCGGTCAGCCCTGTTACGGTCCCAGCCTCCTAGTTTCACCCTGGACCCCCACTAAACTTCACATCCTAGTCCATGTCTTGTTCCTCAGATGTGGCAAGTACAACACTGTGGGACAAATGTCTAAAGAGGCCCACCTTGCTGATGAAGAAGATCTTCTGAAGAACTACAGACACAACTTTAACTTTAGTGTTTTAAAACAGAAGTGTTGCAGTGTAATTCTGTTGCACATATTGGACAAGGACTGTTGAGGTCTATCAACAAAATCTGCACCTACAGGGTCTAATTTGAAGCATATATAATTGCACAATCTTTCTTTAATTAGGAAAGAAAATGAGGTGGAAAAATAGATTACACCATTTAGAATCTTAGGAACTATATAGAATAATAATTGTTCTTATTACCTTTTTTCAACTGAGTTTTGAAGGAAATAAATTTCAGCAAATGTCATTACAGTAAGAGAGGAGAGGCGGGCTGTAGATACGAACAAATAAATTCATTTTCTTTCCATTTTCATTTGCTCTCATGTGACAGTGCCTGCAGTCTCTCTCCCCGTCACCGGGTTCTGTACCACTGAACACAGATATCCAAGGCCAAATTCAAAATGAAATCTTTTATTCAGTGGCAAATAAGAGAAATGCATGCGAGGAATTGGCCATTGTGCAGCTGTTCAAAACAGCTCTGCTTTCCATTTCCTCTGATGTCCTTAACTAAGTGCGAGGAGAATGCCTGGCATATTTTCAAATGAGAAAATACGACATCCTGAAGACAGTAAATTTCCAGTTGATCCAATACAAGGGTCTGACCTGGCAGATCTGTCATACTTTATGTTTTCAGAAAACCCCATTTAACATCTCTGCTTCTGCAAAGTAGAAGACATGGCTATGTGCTGACAGTATGGTACCTCGGATCTTCTTTTGCTGTCATTGAATATTTTAAAGGAGATGTAGCCCCATGCTACACATGTCAGGTTCAAATGAAGTCAAATTTGATTATCTAGATGGGATTGGAGGACAATGACTTTAAAAGAGTTTTTTTTTTCATTTGCATTTGAATAAAAGATAACCACAACTGAGCCGCATTATCAGTCTTTAAAGATCCTCTGGGTTGTATGATGGAAAGAATTTGCTCATGTGCAACTGACAAGCTGTGAACTTCTGGTGCAGAACAAAGCGTGTATTGATGGGCATCCTACTGTGGCCACATGCCAGCAGTGCTCCAGATTAAAAAAAGTAACTGAATTCAAAGTAACTGCAGTGCTCCGAATGACTAAGCAGGCATCGTCTAGAAACCAGTGTGGAAGAGATTGTTTTATAACTTATAGATTCATAATTAAATAAGATCAATTCTGGTCTTCAACAGTCCACATCCAGATATCATCAACCTTGTGATTAATGATAAAGGTGAATAAATGCAAAGATGGGTTTCCCCATTTGTACTGGGGAAACCATTTCTGCTGTTGTTTCTCCATTACATTGTCAACCATGGCAGGATCCAATGTACCACTCCACACCACTTGGTGGCAGGAATGCGCCACTATTTCCCAACACAATGAAATAAAAGAAGACCATAACAAAAACAAAACAAAACAAACAAACAAACAAAAAAACAATGACAACAATTTAGAACATAGTCAGCATGGAGGGATTTGAGGTGGTGGCTGCATTTCTGTTTACCGTGATTTTATAACCAGTGATGGTGGTTATAAATGAGAACTTGAAAGGTACGTAAAGAGCAGGACAAAGTTACCTCCTGCCTAAAGCTTTTCCAATCAGCATTAAATCCACCACAACCCCGTTCTTTGGCTGGACACCTTGTTAATGGGACTGAAGCTTCCAGGGAAGATTTCAGCGAATATTCAAAGCAACAAAGGATACTGTCTTCCCACCTGAGCTTGTGATGTGACACATCAAACAAGTGCCCACACAGATGTCATCCCTTTAATAGTAAAATAAACAGAAGTATTACTGAGGGTGGCATTTACAGAGGCCAGGAATTGTTAGTACTGACTTTTGCAGCTGGTTGCTTGCGAATGCAAAGAAAAGAAAAATCCTTATGGTCAAATAAAAAGCCAAATGTCCAGCTATAGAATGAATGTCTGGATATCTGAGAATTGGTGTCCAGGCAGACACCCCAACCAGCATTTTATTGGGGATGTGTTTTAGTATCTTACCCAAGGCAATGACTTGTGTCAGCTCCATATAAATTACAGAAAGGCCTTCTTGCAGAGCTGTTCCAGGTAACAGAGACACACAACCAGGCGAGGCCCTGGGAAACCAGCCCTGACCTTCGCTGATGAAAACCGGCCGACTGATGGCTTTGAGGAGCTTGTTGAAACATTACACTCTTACAATGTTTCAGAGACAAATCGATATTGAAAATAATTATGAAATGTAGTACTCTTAGTGACTAGAATAATTAAAAATCAAAGACTTTTGATGTAACACAATCAGCATAAAGTCATGACACCAGCGGTCCTCCTCTGCTGGGGCGAATATCAGGCAAGTTCAAAAATGTACAAGGTCTCACCCATTGATTTATATATTATCAGTTTTTTTTTTTTCATATTTCAGGCGCTTCAATGCAATCTCTATGGGTTCTGAGAGGGCTCACATATACATCATGTCATACATAACATTGGACCAGCAGAGCAGTGACATCAGAGTGAATACAGCTACTGCTTGCAGCAACTGAAGTTCCTTTCAGCTGGTTATAACCAGGCAGCACGGTGGCTTAGTGGTTACTGTTGCCTCACAGCAAGAAGGTTCCTGGTTCGACTCCCAGCCAGAAGTCTTTCTGTGTGGAGTTTTCATGTTCTCCCCGTGCTTGTGTGGGTTTTCTCCGGGCACTCCGGTTTCCTTCCATGGTCCAGAAACATGTATGTGAGGTTGACTGAGAACTCTGAATTGCCCGTAGGTGTAAGTGTGTGTGCTTGTTTGTCTATGCATGTGGCCATGCGATGGACTGGTGACCTGTCCAGGGTGTACCCCTGCCTCTCGCCTGTGATGGGCTGGGATAGGCTCCAGCAGACCCCCATGACCCAGAAATGGAACAACGGGTCAAGAAAATGGATGAATGGTTATAACCAAGCGTTGAGGCTCATGTGGAACTAAGATTTGTTGCAGTTCCTCAACTCACCACTAGAAATTGGCTCCAAAAGTGAGTCAATCTCCAATAAGTCCATGTTAAATGTCAAACTTTAGAGTAGAAATAAGCATATTTACTGCCTGGTTCAAAAAACTGTTTTGGTCTCAGTTGTTTGATTTGCCTGTCCTTTTTCCATTTGATTGATACGGGGTGGCGTGTCAAGCTGGCCCCACGAATAACTCGCCTTTGAGGCTACAGTCAATCAAAAACACAGTGGGCTGTCATGTTATGTACTGCCACTCGATAACCCCTCCCCACTTGTCTTCCCTCCCCTCAACTAGGCTTCAGGCTGGGGAGGTAATAACACGCCTTGGATTTACATTACCAACACGCGTTAAACACGTGTTCATCATCCAGGGATAATAGCGGGGTCTAATCTAAAAACACCTTTTGATTGACATACAGTGGGCGGGTTCCCCTTGGCTTCCTGCATGACATGGCTGTGCCCCATATGAAGTAAAAGAGGCTTCAAAACCGCTCTTCAGAAACCAGTGGGTCACATGACCTAATACTTTGTCTATTGTTTTTTTGTTTTTGTTTTTTTTTTTTGATGACAGTCTGTGGTGATAAATAAAAATTAGCAGTGAAACAAATAAGCCCCTAAAACTAGATTTAAACACCAAAAAACAGTTTCAAGCATTCTTTCAAACAGTGGATATGATCACAAAAAGTGAATAAGGACTTTTTTAAAAAAAACTGTTATAGTCCTGCTTTTCAACAACAATGCAACATGACGACTGATGATTTTACTAAATATCATCTTCCAATGATTAAAAAAAATGCTGATAGGATTTTGATTAGGATTTCTTTGGATAAATTCATCATTTCATAGTAAAATTTTAAATAAGTAACTTAGTTTATTAGTAATGAGTAAGTAAGGCATTCACAATCAGCAGCTCGAAACCAATTTGTTACACCAGTGCGTCCACAATCTGTTTATACAAACACAAGGGGAAAGAGAATGAATTTATAGTACACCATTGGTGACTTCCATTGGTAGCAAGTATACGAACACACACACACAAACAAATTATATATATATGGAAGATAGAATTTTTGCCAACATCACCAAGAGTAGCACCCCCTAAAATCTTTTAGGAGCCACCACTGCAATGAAGGAAGTCAGGTGGAACCACAAAGTTTTTATGAAGAAATGAGGTTCAGGTGGATGGGATGGATCCACAAACCATTGGTTCTGAACATGGAGAACGGCTGCAGTCAGTAATGTTTCTGTTAGGTATGGTTGAGAACATCTCGTATGCCCTTAACTAGAAGTTTATTATTGTAGGGTAAAATGTTTTATAAGCTTAACAAATAACTTTTACTGAGAGAAAGCATGTTCTTTCATTTAGGATTACTTAGATGTTTGATGCCTAATTCAAAGCGAAACTGCCATTTCACCGACTCTTCACTGAAGGGTTTGTTATGCGCGTGTGTGTTTTTTTAACAGTGACATATAGCATTTCATTTGCAGTTGGAGGCATCAAAGGAACTAGTACACATCCATTAATGTAAACACACAGAAAACCAAACAAATGTCAGTGGATCAAGAGGAATCAAATAGGCCACGTCTTATCTCTGGGTTCAAGGTACAAAACGAACTGTTGAGCTCCTATCCCTGCTGCACCTGACAGACAGATCTGAGTAATGAACATTTACAGTCGCGCTCATGCTGACTCAGCGTGCACGCATGGTTCTCCGTTTGTAGTTCATCATGTGAGACACTTCCTGCTTTATGAAACACTGCACTGTTCATGTCATAAAAAAAGATCTGCTAATTTGAAAAGACAAAGATGTCAAAAATAAGCAGGCGTCTACTTAAAGAGCCCTGTAATCAAATGAACTTGTTGTGAACTATTAAATCTACTGATCATTTAGGCACTTTAGCACAGCTGATCGGCAGTAATGAAATAATAATACAGGTTCACAGAGTTGGTGGTTGACACATTCATGAGGTTAACTGATGCAAAAATCAGAGTTCTCGCTCAAAGAAAACACATTTTCATTGCAGGGCTTCACCAGTTACAGACGCCATCCGTACCGGCTCCTAATTCATACTCCATAAAAGGCCCAAAACATTAACCAAATCATGTTACGCTTCTGTTTTTCCTTCTTCAACCTCTTTTCTTTCAGTCCCACAGGATGAGCAGGTCTTCCTCTCATTGCCATCTCCTGTCATACTTTATCCAACTCAAATAAAAGTCACATTAACATGCCAAAGAAAATAAAACACAGGATAAGGGAGGACAGAAAGTCCAGCAAGAGGATCACCTGCTGAATAATGTTGCAAGATTGGAGACCAAAAACTGTCCTCTCACCCACCTACCAGCACTGGATTTTTTTGATTTTTTTTTTAAAAAGGGTTAGAAGAAACATCCCTTATTCGCATACTCTACATGGACTGTAAGACCAGCTTTTCATCATGTGTTCACTACTTTAACAGACACTTTGAACTGATTGAGGCTCATAAGGTGCAGGTCAAAAACTGAGCCCAAACTTAGGTTTCTGGTGCAGAGTAAGACCAGAAAGGCGTCGTTAGAAGTTGAAGAACTCCAGTCTGGCTTCACAGAGGTTCGCTTACGTCCTCAGCATACGATCGCTGTCTTGGTGGTCTGATGAGTTTACTCAGAGATTTTGAGATTTGTATAGTAATCTGTTCATTTAAAGATAAAACTCTTGCCATCTCCCGGCCTTTGTGAAATTATTCTTTTTAAAAGAATTAGTAGCATCAAAAAAATATACATCTTGATTTATAAATCAACTTCTGCTCATTTATGGCTCTTCTCAGGCCCTCCGAATAGTTCACAGACAGCATCCCCAAGCTAGTGTCACATCAGAGTACAAGCAGGAGTCCTCTCCTGGCATTTTATTCTGAAAACTGACCAGATTTGCTATATCAGTCTTACAGCTGACTCCCTGCCAGCTTGATCTGCTCTGGCGAGACTGATGCCACTGAACCACAGCTGAGCATCAAAACAGACTCGGCGTGTACCTTCAGCAGAGTGAACGGTTGCTTCTGGGATGCTTCTAAACCGTGCTGCAGAGGTTCTGCTGGGACGCTGACCAGAATGGCTGCAATTCACAGCAGCTGGAAGGGTGCAGTCACGCCTCCACCCACGCTGGGACCGAGGGAGAACACTTCTTCCCCTAAAATGTCTCGACAATCTTCTAATGTTGTTGCTCCGATCATACATTCAGTCTTTCCAGCAGTCATCTCACAGCATCATAAAACGTCCCATAAAACACAGCTGTACTACTGTACCATACAGAGCTTCTTCCTTCAGTTATTTTTTATTTGATTTATTAACTACTAAACTCATAAACCAGAATCACCCTGCTGAACATGACCAATTGTTTGACGTTGATGAAGCCTATAAAGCTAAAAATAAAGCTAGCAGAGCTTCTGCCATCTTCCAGGGTTTCCCACTCAGGGCCGGTTCCTGGCATGGCCACTCTGTGTTTTTACAATCCACACCTTCTAAGGTGGTCCACTTGGTCGACAGGGTCCCAACTGGGCTTCAGTTCAATTTATTTAACAGAAAAACATATTTCACAAAACCTTTTTTTTATGAAACTTAATTCAAACACTACCTTGTTTTCCAAATAAAGTTAAGAGTTTTGCTGATAATTCATGTCTATCTCTATTGTAAGTGTCTGTTCATTTAGTTGTAATCAGTGTGTGTGTTCAGGTGTATGCGCCTGGACTGTTTTTGAGGTCACAAACAAATTCTTGTTGAGGGCCACCAAAACCATAGGCACTGTTCCCAGTCAGTGTTGAAACTTTGATGCCGATATGTTTTATTTTTTACAAACCAAAGCAGGGAAACTTTCTCCAGTAACATGCAGAGCTTCCAGGGCCTTCTGGTTCCTGAATCCAGGAACTTCAAGCACATTCCCTTTTGGATTATATCATCAGAAAAGGGATGTAATCTGTTGTAGTCTTGAAGAAAATGTAAAAGCCATTTAGGTGTCTTCTTTTTTTCAAATCAGTTGAATTGATCACAAAAAAATAAATAAAACTGTTTTTGTATAAGGTTTATTTTACTTTTTAGGGAAAAAAAAGAGAATCAACAAGTCAGATCTTGGGGAAAAAAGAATCAGAAATCTGAATAGGGGTACCTCCAGTAAACACTTTCCATTGTGTTTCTACGTCAGACTGATTCTGGAGCTCTTTAATTAAATTTCCAGGATTAGAAAGCAACTCGGTGAGACACAGCTAGTTGTATCTGTAAGCTTGTTAAAGATGTCCATCTGTAAACCGGCTCGTTTCATGTGAGGGAGTAAGAAGGCAGTCCTGCCGTCCAGGACGGACAGGAGGTCTGTGAACAGCGATCAATCAGTCTGGACAAAAATACACTCTGGGACAATCCCAAACAAATCCCGGGCCACTTCAGGGCCACCAGGCTCTCTGAGCTTGGCTATCTCAGACATTAATAAGCCCAGGATTACCCTGCGTGCAGCACTGCAAGCCGACAAGTTGGATGAGCCAATTATTTCTCCTCTCCTCACACGACTATAACCCTCCAGTGTCCGGCATGGCTGACCTTCCTGGAATCCAAGAAATGTCACCTGACAAGACTCCCTCTGACAAGGACAGCCCTGTCTAGTATCATCAACCACGTTCCCCTGCTTCCTACTCAAACGCCACCACCAGCATCGCCTCAACTGATAAAAACCGCTCTGCAGATTTGTGTTGTATGAGATACTCCCTCTAAGTAGGGTGGGCCTTGGTCACTGGCCAGCTGAAGCAGTGTGGAGTTGATCATCTATTTTTAGAAGCAGTGAGGACTCAGGATGAGGGAAATTCAAGAGACGATATAGCAGAGGAACACAATATAACCCATCCTTCATCAACCTCACAATTGTCACCTAGAGCTTGGAACGTGTCAGGATTTCAACCTGCAGAGGATTACTCTGCTGCAGGGGAAACTGAGAAGTCATTTATCTTTTCTCATGCGAGAGATCCTTTAAAGCCTTCAGAGAGGAAGAACATCCCATTGATCTCTATCCCCTCTCATCGCTGGCAGAAAGCAGTGAGCTTCTGGGCCAGTCTGTATGTACAGAAGCCTCTGCTGGCTGCATCTTAATGTCGCCTTAATTGACTGATTAAGCACCCAGAAAGCTTTTACTTCATCCAAGCTTCAATATTCATTAAAGACTAATGAAAATGCAAACAACATGAACATGCGCTGAGCCCAATTTATAAGCATTCAGCAGAATTCTGAAACAATGACTACAAGACTGCAATAACTCAATCCAGATGTTCTTCTTTGAGATTTTAACT
>JAOWBL010022773.1:0-33075 GCA_028564865.1 Zenarchopterus dispar
ATATATATATATATATATATATATATATATATATATATATATATATATATATATATATATATATATATATATCTTAACTGCTTTGTTTTGTAGTCTTTATATAATCAAACCTTTTTCTGATCTGGGTTGACACTTGGACTTGAAAAAAAAAACAAGTCCAATGAGGCTATGTGGCATAAAGAGAAAGATCAATAAACACAAAATATTACTTTTGTTGCTCCCGATTACAACACTTGCTTTAAAGTCAAGACTTAAATTAACATATGTAATAATAATAGAGTGAAAACTTTGCAACATAGTGAGGGTTTAAAGGTAAAAAAAAAAATACATATATTATTGAAAAAAATGGGATATGTTCCATCTAACTATAGAATAGGGTTGTTTTAACTGGAATATTCCTTTAAAAGAAAACTGATTCAAAATGATGCAGTAGAAGTTTCCATCTTTTGGAACCAACTGGGCCCACTTGAATCAAAACAGGGCAAGTATTTTCAGTTCAGGGTGATTGGTTGCTTTAAATTACACCCTGTGAGCAGAGTCTTGTGACCCTGAGCAGAGTAAGTGGTTTAAAGAATGGATAGATGCAGCATTTTAAAGTTCCTTTTAAGTCTGGCCTCTTTCAGCCTCCTTTCTAAAATAGTAGCCCACTCCACATTCCCACTCAGCCTTTACTTTCAGGGCACTTAGCAGTATGTGAAAACCAAGTGATGATCTTTTGTTCTCTGTAGTGTGGCCAGCTCAGTGGAGGCAGAGGCTGCTGCTCTGAGAACCCATCAGAGGTGACTGCTGGAATGGACAATTACAGATTTGCTTCGAAAGTTCATCGAGCTTTTCATGTAGTCTTTGTCTGCATGAAAAGGGAATGAGCTCTCGTGACTGGAGACCATCCTTTGTGCTCACACAACACATTCAGCTCATTTTTAAGTCGATTAAAAAAAGAAAAAAAAAACCCTCTGTGGTTCAGCGGTTATTTAAAGGTTACAGATGAGTGTCATTTTGTTTGCACACAGTTTTGGACTGTATCAATAGTGATTTTGCTGGGATTTAACTGTGCATTTAGGAGGGTCGTTCAGTATTTTGTGGCCACTTTACCTGTAAGTTATCTTCTACCTCCAAGTCACTCCAGTGCTCTCAGGTTTTGAGTCTGTAAGATCCATTTCTGTTAAATTACAACAGCTTTTACTTCTTCCAAAAACAAATCTGTGTATTTGTCTTTCAAATTATTAAATTTACAATGTTAGAAGGCCTTGCTGATAAATGTGTATATTCTGACTTCAGAAAACCTGCTTGTAACTAAGTAAGAAAATAATCACTCAAGACTTGAAGCTTCTTAAAAGGCAAAGCAAGGCAAGTTTATTTGTATAGCACATTTCATGTGCAAGGCAATTCAAAGTGCTTTGCATAAAAACATTTTAAAAAATGGACTGAAGTCCCATATTATGCAGTTTTGATCCTTATTATTGTTTATTCCTTATTGTTTTAATACCACAAAAAAGTTGTTTTTTGTGCCTCAAAAATTATTTAATGATTCTTAACAGTGTTGGCAGATATGCAATAATTATTGTATTTATGTGATGGTTTTAGGGCCTGTACAATATACAATAAATAGTTCCTTAAAAAGAAAAAAAAGGCTATTATATTTTTGGTATTTCTCATACCTGGATGGCTCCTCCTTTTTCTGTATTTGTTTACACAGCTGAACAAGCACTGCAATAAATGTGCACCACAGCAACAGCTGGACCATCTTCCTCACTTACCGCATCACATATAGAGACAGACAATAAATCAGAAGTGGAATTTGGTAATTAAATTAGTTCTGATCTCTGGCTCTGTTTCTAAGTTGTATTGAGTACTCGTATACTTAAGCTTCTGCGATAATAATCATATTAAATATTAAAATTCAATCAACTCAAATTATCCTGTTGAGGCAGCTCTCCATGTGCTGCATAGTCATGCTTTTATTTTGATAGGTAAGGACAGAAACAGTAGCCATGCAAAGAGGTGCAAGTAGTTGGGTGGGTAGGTGTGTTTAAGTATGACAATGAAGTTGTTTCATTAAAATGCCAAAGCCTGTGTGTTTATTCCTTAGTTTATTGCAGTTCCAGGCATCTAGATGAGCTTTATTTTTAAATGCACCTTTCCAGTGTTGTTTTAGTACACTTGGTGGCTCAAAATGCAATCATTTTAAAGTGACAGTACAGTATTTTTTTATTTCCCATCTAACAACAAAGAACCTAAATCCTCTTTTGTCTGTGTACTCCCTGAGCATCGTGTTTGATGGAGCTAGCAATCAATATGAGATGATATCAAAAGTTAATTGAAAACAATCACTTCCATCCAAGTCAAATCACAGTAAATAATTAAAAAATAATTTTACTTTTTTATTTATATGTTCATCTGGATAGTTACATTTAAAAAAAAAAAGATATTTTCTTGTAGTAAAAATAGACTATTAAAGGTCACGTGGTAACATGCATCAAGAATCACATGTATTTGTGTCTGATCAATATTTTCATTTTGCATCCATGGTATTGGTTTGTCCACCATTAGATTAATGTATCTGGAGGGTATGCATCTAGGGGGGAGTCCCTTGAACACTCAGAGGAGTCAGTTTGGTGGGTTTCTATTAGTGGGGTGACAGTTGCACAGCATGCATTCCTGGCTTGGATGTTTGATGAGGCCCTAAAAACTGCTGGGCGGAGCATGACTCTAACTCTGTCCTGATTAAACGCTGTGGGCATGATGATGTTGGAGATGATCTTGTTCATCCATCCATCCATTTTCTATACCCGCTGAAACCTTAAAAAGGGTCACGAGGGTCATCGAAGAGGGGGATGTCTCACACAGGGGGCTAGTATTTGCACCTTTATTTTGAGGTTTTTTTTTTTTTTTTTTACTTTTTGCCAGTCATATCTTGTTCAAACACTTTATGAAATTAATAAAAAGCAGAAGTTTGCCAAAAAAAAATATCTTCTTGACTATACCTGATGACAGATGCAAACAACACATCAGAAGTATAGATTAGCATGATAGCAACAGGTAAACACTAACATTCATGCCTCAACACACATTAGTTATTTTAACTGATAGCTAGTGGCTGCTTCTTAATTTAGTGTTGAGCTGAGCAACAGCAGAGAGTAAATGTTGTTTCACACATTAATGAAAACAAATATTGGTATTTGTGAAATGGGTTTTCCATGCTAATGTCGCAACACTATTGCAACAGAATATTTCAAAATGTTTTCCATCTGTAAGCTTTAACACTTCTGACTTTAACTGGCACCAGAATGAGAACTACAACAGTCAACTAAGGATATATATGTAAGACATAAATAAATATAAACACAGACTGTTCTTGATAAAGGCTTTGTTTAATAGGAAGTATGCAGACTTATTAAAGCAAAATTAATTTAGGCCTCAAACAAAAACAAAAACTTTGGGATAACTATTTTTATCAAAAATTAACAAAAACAACAACAACAACAAAAAAAAAAAATCAGAAAATGCTGTTCCACCACTTTCTCTCATTGTTGCAACATTCAGAGGACAAATGTCTCCATCAGGTGTGGAGCCACGTGGGCCGACCCGACAGTGGAACCACAACTCTGTGTTAGTAATTGGCATGAACCGCAGCATCATCTTTGTGATCCTCTAGGACTACATGAGGCAGAGTTTTTGCTTGAAGGTGCATTTGCAAGAAAAGAAGAATAGGTCAAACTGTGTCATGTAGAAATGCAAACACACAATTTCTTTGTATCTTTTATTTTTGCTGAGATCAGGAGAGTTCTTTTGGAGAGCAGTCGAGGCTCTATTTATTCTCCACAAGTTTAGACTCCAGATTCGAGTGACGGTATTAAATAACAACAGTCGTTGTAGCACGCACTGCGGGATATGAAGTTTAAATCTGCTATGGTATGTGAAAAAGGACAACGACGTTGCCTCCATGTGTGGGATTTATTTTTTTGTTACAGTAAGCAGCAGTGCTTCTTCAAGTCATTTCTCATTCTTATCTTACCAACAATGTTGCAGTAAAAAAATTGCTTTACCAGATCAAATTTCTCCATGAAAATAACTTTAAAAATGTAAAAGATTTACTGAAAAGCATTGAAAAGAAAAAAAAACTGTTTAATGTGTTTTTTATTCAGTGAAAGGGCTAGTTTCAGTGGAGTGATGGCATTGTTGCCATGTCCTGGGTTGATTAGACCATCAGATAACTGGGAGACAGGCCGGGAGCTATAGAGGCAGCATCACAACTATAAATAATTCCACTTGCAGATCGGACTGTTTATAGCATCAGCTCCGCAATTCAGTAACCAGGACAAGCATCTTTGTATATTCTTCTAGGGCACATACAAAAGCGACAATAAGCTTCCTGGAATTAGTTTTTAAAACTTTTATGCCTTTTCCCATAAGGCATATTGCTTTGCCGATTGTTGTAATGTGTTCACCTTATTTAGAAATAAATCTGTCTCTATTTGTACTGCATAAAGAAGCTTACCCATGGCAACAATACAATCTTGAAAAGTTCCAACACTTTGCTTCATTTTTAAGTTTATAAGTTGTGTCCCCCCATCCCCTCTTCCTCCTGCCAAATAATGGAGGCGTAAAGTCAGATGCTTTTAGTGTGATTAATTCTGTTCAGTACAAAAGTGCAACAGATCTGCACAGACGCAGCAGGAGCTAGTGGCTGACATTTGCAGGTATCACAAGCTGCTCATCTTCCCAGAGGGGAAACAGGACGGTGCAGATATATCTCTTCCTTCATGCCTCAGTTCTTCATTGGTTAGAACTCTGCCATAGGTAAGAGCTTGTCCCTCAGTTTGAAGTTTATCGCTTCAAGGCTGAGGGGTAGGCCTGATAAATCCTCCAAGGTGTATTATAGGATTGCTCTATTTTTATCAGGAAAAAGAAAAAAAAAACACTGGTTTTGTTGCGACACAAATATCTTGGTTTGACTTTTATCTGAATGGGCGATATGCCAAATGGGCCAGAGAAAGAGGTCAGCTGCAGGTTCTTCTCTGGACAGGGCTATTTCAAAACTGATGAGCCTGTTAATAAGCATCCCATGCTTTATGAAAATAGACTGCAAAGTGATGAGACATGCTGCAAGTAAAATGTATTTTCATGTAACAATTTAGCAAATGTGGGGTCGTATTAAGTCAGTATGTGACAGCTGAGCATGCCACGCAGTGGATACACATCCCTGGAGCATTCCTACGCCTTGTCCATTTGTCCCAGGCATAAGAAAGCTTTCTGGGCTCACAAGGAACTGCTGAGAATACTTTAAAAAAACTGACGTAAGCGTATCACATGTAGTTTTTTTTTTTTTAAATGTACTCAGCAGGCCACCTGAATTGACCAAAGGCAGTGCGCTACTCCTGAGGTCTTAGATTGGAAGGAGACATATTAAAAAAAACCCGAAGAAATCTATATCTTCTTGCTTTAGAGCCTATATTTAGATGTCTGAATTGACCACCAGCTCAAAAACATTGACATAACTCAACCATTTCACTCTATTTGGAGTCAGCTAAGTCATAAAATAATCATTGAGTCAGTTAGGATTCACAGGGAGCACCGTTAGGGGAGGAAAAGTTACGACTAGTTCTACTTATGTTTCAGCCACGTGACAAACTATCAAACCACCTGACCTATATAAAGTATGACAAAGATTAAAGACAGTCCAACAGAAATATTTCCACCATGGTGATGCCCTTCAGTCACTTCATCTTTTTTCATCACCGTTTTTAAATAAAAAGACTTTCTTTTGCTCCTGATGCTGGTTTTTGGTCCATTCTTGGACATTGAACTCATCCCAGTGACAATGACAGCTCAAGCCTTCACCTTCCCTGCAACACCGGGCATGCAAGTGATGAATGCATGTGACCATTACAGAAACAAGAAGAATGTCTGGCTGATTGGCAGAAAGAGCAAGAAAATCACTTCCCTGTGCCCACATGAAAAAAAGTTGATTTTATCACTCATTTAACGATTTATGATCTCAGTGTAAACAAATGATTTAACCTATTTAAAAAAAATGTTTTTTGAAATGATCACCTGCACAACCTTCAAGTAAACTATATAACTTCTGATCAGAAAATTAGAGCATAACAAAAAAGGTTTAATCTTCCCACTTCATACTGAATTCACAATGATCTGAAAAAAGAAATGAAGTTCATATAAACATGTTTCTGCTCATAACAAGTTCTGTCATACAACAGACTGAAACACGTGTATAAAGACAGACTCCCTCAAAGACAGAGGCAGAGATGTGTTGTGTTGCAGAAGTTAGGCTGAAAGTTGCTACAGTGGCTTGAATGTATGATCTGAAGAAAACTTTTCATAATAGGCGTCCTTTAAAACAGATGTATTCAATATTCTTACGTGTTCCTTGTCTTGTTCAGGGTCACAAAGAGATGGGGCATATCCCTGCTGCTGAGGTTAAAAAGCAGGGTGGACCTTGGACGTGTCGTCAGTCCTTCACAAGGCATACATATTCAAAGGATTCTGTATTTTTAAACAGCATGCTATTCTTTACTACTTATATTGTGCGAGCAGAAGAAAAAAATAACCTATCAGGAGTCTTATAGCTGCACAGTGACACATTCAAAAGTGAGTGACATGTCTGGTGGATGCATTAATCCAAACTGGCCAATATCAGTTTGGTTTTTGTTTGAAAACTTTTACACATAAACAGTTCCCAGGCTTCGGATACACTGATAGCATGAGGAACATGGATGAGAATAGTGTTAACCTTGAAACAAATGTTTCTCAAACAACAGTATCCTCTATTTTTATTCACTTTTGTTAAGAAAAGTAATTTCTGGTAACGTGCTGTTCTGTTCTTTTAGGTTTTTTTCCTACATGCTGTTTTCGTCATTAAATGCTTTAAAAAAAATGGTGAACATTGGGTCCTCCAGAGCTAAGAATCCAGACCAGCGTGAGTCCATTGTGAAGTTAAGATAAACTGAAAAGCTCACTCAGCAGAGGTTTTGGCTCAGAAGGAGTACAGCGACAGTACATTATCTGAACAAGGTTTCAGTTTTTTTTCCTACATTTGTTTTGACTTTTCAGTGCAGCTAGACTAAACTTAAGATATTTCATGCTTTCTTCCATCAGTAACTTCATGTGTCAATATACAGCCATACAGGCATTTCAGGCCTGTGATGGCAACATAGCTTCTTTTGGCTTTTCCCTGTTTTTGTGGGTAAGATCATGATGTTCTGCTTATCGATTTGGCATAATGTTCTACTTAAGGCAACGTTCCTGACACAAACCTCCACATTTATCCAGGCTTGAGATGAGCACTATGAGAACATTAGCTTACAACCACTTAATGGCCGGGGCAGTGATGGCAATATGGTGTTCAGTGTCCTCCCCAAGGACAATATATATATATATATATATATATATATATATATATATATATATATATATATATATATATAAATTGGGACAGTAAAACTTTTAATGTTGTCATTTCTTTCTTACAACACTTAGAGGACATTCCTGCATGCAGGATACCAAGCAATACTTGCAATTTAGTCCTATTATTCTGGAGCTGAATGCAGATGTCATATTGTTTTATTTTTTTATGTATTTTCTTAGACTGGGGACATGTTTATTATTGCAATATGCTTTCACTCTTACTGTGAATGTTTTATTTCAGAAAACTGTGCAGTGCACTATGGGGGATGTTGTGAGACTTTTTATTAAAGTGACCTTTGTTGTGAATTTTAAAGAAATGCATGCTGGTACAGCTCACATGAAACACAGAGGTTATCAAATGATTAATATTGGGATAAATCAATACCTCTGTCACAGCAGCACTTAAGAATAATCACCACAATCACAGGGAAGACCAAAATAATTCTTAGTCATTGTCATCCTCCTCTCCAACCAATATGTTCAATAATGTTAAGTGCAGACAGAGGCATGTATAACATCCTGAGGTTGATCTATTTAGCTAATAAGGAGAAAAACCAGAGAGCCAGTGAATTTGTCTTTGTATCTGTGGGGGTTCAGAGACATTCTTAAATGCATGATCCGAAAAAAGAAAAAATAGAAATTTGAAATCAAGCTCACTAACCATTGGAATTATGTGTTTTCATGGAAGATAAATACCTTTACACAAAAGTAGATGTAAAACCAGTCTAGCTCAAACATAATTTATTTAATTTAGTACCATATATGCAGACTCCCTCAGAAAATAGCACAGCATAAAAAATTTAAGATATTTTTTTTGTCACTGTCTCCTTTTTTCTATTTTGCATAGATAATTAGTAAAATGCCTCAGCTACATATTTAAAATCATAACCTTTACAGAGGAGCTCCGAAATGAGCACTTTAATCAGCTTGTTCTTACAAGGGCATCTTTGGTTGACCTTAGTAATAAAATATGGTGACTGATAATGCACTATGCAGAGGGTGGTTGACCCGCGTTTTCGGCATGTGTGATTTCCAGACACGACAGCGACACTGAATGTGAGAAGGCCAGTGGAGAGAGGGGTATGAGTTCTGCTGAAGGCTTAATTGAATGAACGTCAGCATGATTGAGAACAGATGCAGTGCCTTCAACTCCTCAGAGCTGCCTCTAACAGGCCAACAGCTGGTTGCATAGATTGCAATCTGACATTAATTTGATTACCAAATGGAACATTGTTTGGCTCAGGCTAGACACTCAGCCAGGATGAGAAGAGACCACATGGACAGATTATTCACAAAGTAACAGCAACAAAAGAAAAAAGTAATGAAATGTGGGTTCTAAAGCGAGAATGCTTAACTTTTTCCATGTTCAAAATCTTTATGATGTTTCATTATCAGGGTGAATGCACTCATCCCCACTGACACTGGCTGGCTTGATATTGTCACATGTAACTTAATATATCGCACACAAGGAGCTATAAATAGGCTTAGCCCTTGATTATGGAAGTACAGAAGAATGCACTTTCTTGCATGACCATGGTAGATGGTAGAGTAGTTGTACACAATTATGTGTTATCACAGAACTCAATTTGATTAGTTCATAATACAGTTAATTATAAGAGTGATGTGTTAAAGTGAATATGTTTGATGTTCAATACCCAGTCAGTATAAGTTTGACAATTTAGTGGCATCAGCCCCTTTAATTGCCCGCCATGTTTAATGATGTTGTTGGGTTGGTTCCTGGACAAAACTATTTTGTTTGCTGTTATCTCTCTATTTTCACAACAAAAACAACATGGACCATCCTGTGCTTAATATGGGAAATTGCCCCCCACTGATTTTTTCAGTTTCCCACACCAGCCTAGTTAAAATAGCTAACTCGGGTACCTAAATACGACAGGTGTGATTTAGCTGATTTCCATGCCTATTTGTTCTTGTTATCCCTTTGCTACTGAAAACTGAAAAAAAAATTACAGCCTAAAATTTGAACAGCTATTTGCCATTACTTGAGCTATTTAGCATTTTCAATGAATTTGACACCTGAGTTGTAAATAAAGAATGAAGCAAGCATAATAACTATAAAGAAAATGTTGCTTGTTGTGATAGCAACTAACTATGCTAACAGACAAACAGACTCAAATAGTACAGGCAAAAGCTGAATCTGCCTTTTACTGAATGCAACTGCAAACAACCAAGTGCGGCTGGGGCCCAGTATCTCCAGGCCGAGCTGGTCAGCACTCTGGCTGCCGGCGCTGGGCAAGACACCTTTGTCTCTGCACCATTCAAGGCCAACCTGAAAGGGACTAGATCATTGCTACAGTCCAACTGCTGCTGCTGTTAACACATAGCTGTGGGGAGACTAGGCTAGGGATGAATGGTTGCTCTGTAGCTTGACAGTCCTTGGCTCTTACAGTTCTCCTTCTACATATTATTTTGATAATGATAATGAATGTTAGGTACTATTAGTTTTTATAACAAGTTAGCATGAGCTAACCCAAAATAGGTAGTTTGTATTAACCGAGTTAAGTTGTGCATCTTTCATCTGACTTAGAAATCTTAGTCTGGCTTTTCTTCATCAGTGAGAGCTACGTGGACAAACAGGATGTAAGACTATGCTGAACTTGTTATGTTCTTGCTGGACTAGATGTCCTATTATCTATGGGTGACTTGTATGTAACTAACTCTGTTGCTGGGTAGAAAACTGAGATTTCACCACCCTTTGCTGTTGCTAACTAAATCACTTCTTCCGCCTTCAGCAGTATCTGTTGACTCTGTAAGTTTAGCTTTGGCTTCAGCTTTAGCTGATGAACCCACATGTATTGCTGTCTGTGTAGAGCTCAACTTTGTATATGTATTTATGAGAGCGGTGGACCACACAAAACGCAACTTAGAAGACATCCCTGCAGTTCAAGTCTTTTTGCTTAAATTATTCTGAAGTCAAATTCATATTTATCTGGTCTCTTCAGCAATGGTATTCAGGCTTGCAGGGTCTGGAGTCTGATGAGACAGGTGCCGCTACCCTGGTGCATGATCATCTGAGACAGTAATAGTCTTTGAAACAGTAACCTTCACCACTTGGAAATAAATTGGGTCCACAGTTCTGTAAAGGTAGTATAAGTTTCAGGGGAAAAAAGTAAAGAGAGGTTATTGGGAGTAACATGCAAACATACAGAAACAAACATGAATGTTGGTTTGTGAGGGTTTTTTTTTTTTTTTTTTAAAGGAAAAAATGGTTAACTCAGTACTGTTGAAATGTTATTTTTTAAATTTATTTTTTCATGGTTGAGAGAACATCTGATTGGATGTCCAAAGTAACTACAAACATAAAAGCAACCTTGATTTTTTTTGTCTAGGTTGTAAAATTTGTCAGTTAGTGACCCATTCAGACTTGGAGGTTATTGTGACATCAGAGACTCAGATCACACTTTTTAAAAAATTATATCTTTGCTGTATTTTGGTCAAAGCATGTCACCAAATTTTCATTACGACTTCAGGCAATAGTGTCAACTTTCAAAAAAAAAAAAAAAAAAAGTCATATTGTGCCTCCTTTAAGTATATCTGTAACAGTGCTTCTCAGGGCTAAAAAAGCATACTGGGGGCTTTTAGTGATTTTTAGCTCAGAGCTGGAGGTTTAAACCTTTGCTTTACTTTGATTCAGTCTGATGGCTTCCTAGAGTGGGAAGGTCACTGTTCAAGTCTGCAAGGAAGGACAATTCTGCAGAGATACACATGATCGTTGCCACAGATAGGTCATGTGACCTTACTTAATACAATTAAATCAGTTGTATCCTCAGCTCAGTCAACCTAATTTACAAAAAAGGGCGTTATGATGAATACTGACATGCAGGGATATTAGTGCCTTTTTTTTCTTCGAAAAAAAAAAAAAAAAGACCTGAGCACGCTGCCTGACATGTGATGTCGCAAAACCTTTTTGGATCTAAATATGATGAAACATAACCTGGATAGAGGCACACATGAATTCATTCATACTATCTGTACAGCTGACATGGTGATAAAACAGCAAGCTTTGGTTATGTTTAAAAAAACACCCCAGAAAAATATAGGCATGGCCTCATGTATATATTCAGCTCTTTTACAGTCAGAAGATAACATAATGCAATAGTGGATAGTGTTATCATTTTGATAAAACTTATTCCTTTTCATCTTGTTTTTCTGCAGTAATTTCAAAAGGAGACACTAAAGTTGTCTCTGTGTAGTTTTATCAAAGTGCACTAAGAAGTGCACTAAGAGGACTGACGCAAGCCTAATCTTTTAGAAAGAACGCATTGGACTCCCTATGCACAAATCAACTAAAGGTTTTTTTTTGAATATGGCATAAATATGATATACACATTGGTGCTGAAGTTAAATTTTATATGAAAATTTCCTCAGTAGTTTGATTATTCCAAACCACTGTTCCATCCCGACCATACTTACTGAAACAGTTCTGTGAACGCTAAAACTTGTCTTTATGTGTCAAAACCATCTCATTATAGCCTCTCTTACTTTATCTCAAAGACGTCTAACCCTGGCTGTTCATTGTATTTGCTCATTTTTAATCCTATCTGTCCTTGTCACGACCACAGACAGCCTTAAAGTCTTCAGCACTGCCACCATTGAGAAGTGGTGGTCTCACTACCATCTTGTAAACCTTTTTTCTTTGCTCCAGACACTCACAGATAACTCCATATAATCCACTATGACTAAATTCTTTTTCCATTCTCCCCAGTGCCCTGAACTGTTGAACCAGAGTATTTAAGCTCCTGTATCTTCTTCACCTCTATGATTTGTAGCCTCACTGTTCCTCCTGCTTCCTTTTCATTTGCATTTGTATTCTGTCTTGCTGCATTCATTTGTCTTCTCTCGAGCTCCATCTCTCCAGGTTTTTGCCATACTCTCTCCATAGATCCCAATGTCATGTGCCAACAAGATAGTCCACGGAGACTCATGTCTGACCTCATCTGCCTACAAGTCAATCACCATTGCAAACAAGAAGGGGCTCAGGGTCAAAACTTGATGTAGTCCCACTTCTACCTTAAACCCCTCTGTTACTCCTACTGCATACCTCATTGCTGTCATATCCCTCTGTCCTGACCAGTACTATTCTAACATATTTTTCTGACACTCCAGACTTGCTTGCACAATACCACAAATCCTCCTTTGGGACTCTATTTTCTACTTTCATACATTCACAAAATCTATAAAAACACAATATACAAATGATTTTCCATGTTCTGCTCCATCAGAAGGCTAAAATGAAACACTGAATCTGTAGTTCATTTTCTTGGCATGAAAGTTGCATAAACATGCACAAATGTCTTATTGAAGGATCATGGTATATAAACAGCGAGTGTGTGAATGTATGTTTGGCACAATTTGAACCTCACAACCTTCCACAACTCTCTCCCAGATCTTTATAGTGTGGTTCATCAACTTCATATGTCTGTACATTGTTACAGTTCTGTACATCACCCTTGCTCTCGAAAATCAGCACAAGTATAGTTTTCTTCCATTCCTCAGGCATACTTTTGCTCTCTATGATGATGTTGAAAAATCAAGTTAAAAACTCCACTCCCATCTATTATAGACACTTCTATACCTCTACCTCTATGTAATCAGGGCCAGTTCCTTTTCATTCTTCATTCTCCTCAAAGCTGCTGTCACTTCGGCCTTACCGATTACTTGCACTTCTTAACATGGCTTCTAAGAATTGATTATTTAATTTTTGAGAGACAGTTATAGTGAGAGATAATGGATCATGTCTTACTCCATGTATCCATTTTATTACTACAGGAAAGCTGTTCTTCTACACTAATGGCCAAGGCTATAAAGTTCATATCGCTTGCTCTTGAGACAGCAAAGCCTGACTGAGACATATAAACACTTCAGCTCAACACTCCCTACAAATGGCTTTAGGGTGCAGGGACACAAATACATAATTGAGGAGAAAGTATCATTTCTATGTCATGGATAAGATGGTGCAATGCCGTATAACGAACAACAACAGTGTGCCTTGAGCATCCCTGAACCTGGGTAATGTGTAATCTGTCAACCCAGATCTTGTCTGTCGGTCTGTGAATTCTTGTTAAAGTAAATGAAAACCTTCTTGAACGCAGTAGTGAAAGAATGCTATAACTGATGAATTGATGGAATAATCAAATCAATGCTCAGCTGCAAATAAAAGAATTGGGGTTTGAAAGCAATGTTTATCTTCTCCTGTGGCTAAAAGTCTTTTTCATCC
This sequence comes from Zenarchopterus dispar, assembly GCA_028564865.1. Taxonomy (NCBI): domain Eukaryota; kingdom Metazoa; phylum Chordata; class Actinopteri; order Beloniformes; family Zenarchopteridae; genus Zenarchopterus; species Zenarchopterus dispar. The sequence goes on from JAOWBL010022773.1 coordinate 13,664, forward strand.
AAAATTGATTCATTTTCTCTTGGAGATGGAGTTGCATGGATTTTAGAGGTTTGATTATTTTCTGTTCACTATCCACAGCTAAACAGAATTTTATATTCAAATACTTTTGTAATGTTATAATTAGAATATAGATGTTCATTCCAAACTTTAACCTTGATTTTTCCTTGTATACTCAAGATTTTTCTTAGAAATAGCATAATCCCTTTAATTTTAAGGAAATTAAAAAATCTGGTTTTAAACTTTCTGAAATTCAGTGTATTTATAAATAGGTGATTCAAACACTTTTCCCTCATATTTTACATGCATACTTGCTGCCAAGTGATCTGGTGTTTTAGCATTAAAACCAGAAACACGTAATATTCTATATGTTCTTTCAATATTGCAAATCACAACATAATACAATAACAGAGACTGTATTTATCTAATTATAAGACCTGACACCTTGGGAAAAAAGCCTAAAATGCAGACATGCATAATATATCTATCTGATGTCTTTCTCCTAAGGCCATGGCAACACCCCAAACACCAATGGCAACAAGAAAACTGGGGTTAGCACTACTGTATGTGCTGCACAGCCACTAGGTCAGGGGTCTCGAATTCCAGTCCTCGAGGGCTGCAGTCATACATGTTTTAGATGTTTCCCTGTTTCAGCACACAATGATACAAATCACTGTGCCACTAACAGAGTTGTCCCTACCTTGATGACAAGCTAATGACAACCATTAATTAAAATCAGGTGTGTTGCTACAAGGATGCATCGAAAACATGCAGGACTGCATCCCTCAAGGACTGGAGCTCAAGACCCCTACAGTAGGTAGAAAATCTATTTTTTGAATTTTGTTTATTCAGCAGCATGTTTCATTCAGCATAAAACTGAATAGGTGAACAGACAAATTAGAGACTTGTTGCTGACTTTTGATTGCAAAGTAGAGGAAAGGGATGATCTTCAGATTGCATAACAATTATAATGCTTTGTGAAAGCACACAGCCGGGAGGGACTATTGTGCCTTCATTGGATTACTGTGAACGCACATCTAAAGAGTGGAGTTGGAATGACGAGGGGATCTCCAATGCATCTGTGTGTATGCATAGACCAACAAAAGCAAATTGGAAAAACTTTGAAAAAAAAGGATAGCAAAAAGAATAAATATACACATTGATTTTCAAGTATTATCCAAACAAGTTTCTTGGATGATTCTGACTCATTCAGAATGCAGCAGGCAGAGTTTCTACATTAACATATAACTGCAGTTGTGAAGTTACTTCACTGGCTTCCAGCTCAATAGAGAATCACTTTCAACATCGTCCTACCAGTCTATAAAGCACTTAATGGTTTGATTGCTCAGTGCATCTCTGGCCTTCTTTTTTTCTGTTAGCCGACGACTTTTCTCAGGTCATCTGGTGCAGATCTGTTAGCTGTTCCCAGAATATGATGCAAGTGATTTCAGCTACTGACCTGTGGTCAGTCGTAAGTTTGTCTGCATTTGAAAGTGTCTGTGTGCATTTATAGAAATCAGAATTGTAATTTCACATTTTTGATGTATGTGTTGTACAAAGAGTGTGGTGTGATGTGCATATGTCACTGCAAAAACATTATTTTTGGATGTGTGTGGGTGTGTGCAACCAGGGGCAGATCTGCAGCCTGTGGTTACTGACTCTCCCTCAAAATAAACAAAGCATAAAAATACCTCAAACACAGTTAAAAATTACCCTTGCTATGTTAAATGTCTTCTGCCAGATGAGTGTAACACAAACTCTTTGATAAAACAATGGATGGTGTACCCCAGGATTTTATTTTCACCTTTTTTCTAGCATTAAATAAATTTGATGGGTCACTTAAGGATGTTGTCATGATTTTGTGCATTCTTTAATGCAACCTTGATGGACTCATTCACAGATTTGTGGACCTCTGTAAAAGCAGATGTTTTGGCAGTTTGATGGTGTGTCTTAAGACAATTAGAAGAGGGAGAGACATCAGCAATTAGAGAAGCAACTAATGCTGCCCATTGATATGGAAAGGGTTTTTAAATAATTTCCAAACTATTTCAGTTATACAAATTTTAAATGTTAAAGTGCATGTCATAACAATTAGAAAAAGACTGAACAAGTGCAATCTGTTTGGAAGGGTTGCCAGGAAAAGCATCCTCTGTTTGAAAAGGACATACTATTGAGGTAAACACGACTGTATCTGGACAAACTGCAAGCCAAACTGAACAAATGCAGCATTTCAGCAGAAACATCTCATACCTACTGCCTAACATAGAGGGGTGTTGGTGTGTGTGTGTGTGGGTCTATGAAAGAACGTGTGTGTTTTAAGGGGGAATGAGATGGTTGTGTTTAGCTGTCAATGAACCCGGGAACCTTGCAGTAATTGAGTTAATCATGAACTGTTATTTTTTTCTTTTTTTGTGTGTGTTTATCTTGTCATTGCATGTCTCTGATGTGGGGAGATACATTTGCTGAGACATCCATACTTGGTAAGATTGGTACAAAAGCTACCACTTGTGAACAATCTCTTCCAATTGACTACTGAAATCCGAATCGTTTAGAAATGGTTTTAAAACCCCTTCCAGATTGACATTCAGCATCTTTTGCTTCTCTGAGACATTTGTTTATGTGTTTCCTTATTGGTATTATGTGAACACACCGCTGAATGCTGTATTCTGGAAAACTGCCAAAAACTTTTTTTTTTTTTTTTGTCATTAATGGGAAACTCATGATTATTTTGTCTTAAATGGTAAACACTGGAACTGAAAGAAGTATACTTTCTTTTTCATGAGACAATGTATTGAACTGTTAAGGCGCAGTGATTTAATGACTCTTTTAGATATTGCATCCTGTACTTGGTCCTCACTATGTCCACACCTCAGTGTCTGGAATCCAACACAGCAGAGGAAGTCCCCTTTTTAAAAATCAATTACTAAACATTTAACTGAAGCAGATCAGATCTTCAGTAGATCATAACGAAAATCTGATTTACTGCTCTGTGCTGCTTGTCAGTTTCTGATATGATATTGAAACTCTGGTATTGATTTAAGTCCACTGCCCTCCAAAAACTCAAGTCATGTGTGGATAAGATTTACACACTCTTAATAGACTGCTATTAATCATTGTGTTGGGAGAGTGGCTGCCTGGAGCCAGAGGGTCGGAGGCTTTAAAAGTGTTTAAAAAGGAAGAAAAAAAAAAAAAGAGTATTTTGTGCAATTTTATTTTCTCTTTAGGGCATTTGCAGGGCATTAGAAAAATCCCGAATACACAAATCAACAGCCTACAAGCAAATAAAACATAAAAACATAGACTGCTTGAAATTCATTTGTATTGAAAAGAACATTAGCCCTCATAAGGTTGGGTCTAATTAATTCAAGGCACTAGCACAGCATTTACTGATAAAGTAGCCTCCACAGAGAGGGAAATCAGGAGGATTGAGGATGGCTGCCTGAACATGACCTGAAACAAAAGAGCAAACAACTATTGCACAAGCAGATGCTGAAGACATGGAACAGTAGGCTAATTGAAACCTTTCTTAGATCAACATGTGCAGACATAACATGGTGATTTGAGGGGAAGCACCATGATAAAGTTTTCTTAATAAATTTGGATCAGAATCAGATTAGAATGTCCTTGAAACTGAAATATATTTGTGTTCCAAGTTTGTCACATCACTGAAAAATGTGACATTAAACACCTAAACAAACATGATTGATTAAAACACTGGCAAAGCAAATAAAATTAGGTTTCAAAATGAGAATGTGAATGTATCCTTTGAAGACACTGAACCAAAGTTTGCAGATTTAATTAAGTAAACAGCATTATCTGAATAAACAGGACAATGTTTTTAATTTAACTTTGTTATATTGAATAGACATAACTGCTTAACTATAAAATTACAAGCACAAACAGCAAATATTAAATATTTACATCATACTAACTTTACAACTTTGGTGAACACTGCCACATATTCTCTCTTGGCACAGGTGTCCTGTCTATGTTGCAGCTAACTTGTGAACACAGTGACAAAGCTGGGGACTGAATCTTAAAAACATTCGTTTGTACAATTTGGTTTCAGAAATCTGCTGCAAAAGATCTTTCAAAAGTTCAAGTGATGCCCAGAGTAAGACCACATATCCCAATGGGTCAAAGAGGTGACATCCAGGAAGTCAGCCAGGACTGAAAGAACCAGGAAGTAGATGTTTGAGGCATTTATTCTCTTAACTTATTTGGACAGTGTGAAAGCTGAAATATCAGGAATTCAGTACTGTGTTTCAGCAAGTCCTGAACACGAAAACATTTTTTCTGAAACCCAATGTCCCTCTGCAGGGCTTTCAGACTAATATAACAGACTGCAGACAAATCTGGTGGGACTAAAGGAGGAGAGATTGTTAGCAACAGATCACAGTAACTGGGCACGTTCCTGAGAAAGAGCATCTCTGTACCCCAGATATTAAATTGCTGGCTGTGACTTTCTGATGTCTACTAAAAGACTTCATCTTGGTTGTTTAAGACAATACTGACGAGCTCAAGGTATCTATGATAATCTATGGAGATTTCAAATATTTCTCTCTCTTCCCACTTTCCAACAGTTTGTTCTATTTTATTCCATTTCATTTATACATTTTCACTTTATATTGCAACATTATAATTTCCCTTTGGGGATTTAAAAGTAAAGGATTCAATTCAGTCCATTCACTCTATCAATACCATCCATCCATCCATCCATTTTCTATAACAGCTTATTTCTATTTAGTCATAGGCAGCCTCACCGCGAGTATTTCATGGGTCTTGCTCATGAATCTAAAGTTTGACTATCAACCAGATTCTTTTCTCCAGGATCCCTGAATAGATGTTACTGAGGAGGCTGAAGAGTGTGATTCCATGTAACTGAAGCACACCATTCAGTCCCTCTTTCTAAGAAGAGGAACAAATTCACTTGGTTTCCTTTGGAAAAAAAGGGGAACCAATTGAACTGAACTTCAAAGAACTGATTTTTTCCCCCTTCAATTCAATTTAATTCATTTCAGTTCAATTCAATTAAGTCCAGTTCAATTCATCCATCCTGCTTCAGACTATTCCATCTCTCTTTGGGGAGAGAGAAAGAAATACACCCTGGACAATTCGACAGTCCATCCCAGGCCCATGGGTAGACAAATAACTGGACACACCTACTCCTAAGGGGAAGTTGTAATCGCCAGGAACCTTCTTGCTAAGAGGCAACAATGTTAACCACCAAGTGCAAAAATAAAACCGAAAAAACAGTTTGTGCATTCTTTGATTTAACCATTCAACAAAAATGACTGTTACTACACATAATATTATTGTTGTGGGAGTAAAGAAGATTAAAAAAAAAAAATCAAAACTGACATTCACACTGTAGGTGTTTGCAAAAAATAACCTGTCAATTTCTGTGAAAAGCTTATGGGAAAAGTTTCTCTTGATTTCACAACCCTTTTTCTTGAAACTTTTTTCAAATTTACAAAATTTCATGATTTATTTTTGAGCATAGATTACTGCAATAGAAACAAAATATAGATGCCTGAAACCATTCAGCATGTCAGCAGTCATGACATTCGACCGGTTTTGACATGTGGCTCGTTGTCACAATGTTCAAGGACGTGTTGATGCAGCTGGACACATTCATAATTTCGCAGTGTCAAACTGTGACTTTTCTTGGCAGTCTTTCTGCCACCTGCTACCCATGCCCTCCAAATGGCTCAAACTGTCCAAATCTGTGAGGCTTGAGACTTTTGGACCATTGAGCTGTAGGTGGGGGAAGAGGGGGAAAAATGATTCAGACTGACATATTCTATAAATACGATAGGCAACTGAAGGCCACCGTGAAGTCTTTTCTTATAGACAGTGAAGATACACAGTGAGAGTGAAGTTTCTTCCCATTTCCCATTTTGAGTTTTGTCAAAACTGCACAAATTAACAATTTTGTATAGAAATAGATCAAAGTTCCATGACATTTGGGTCATTTATAATGGCAAAGAGAAACAAAAGCCACTTTCAGACAGCAATTTTGCTCTAAAGTTGTGCATTCACAGTGATCCCAGGAAGGTGTAATATTCCTTCCCAAATCTGTACTTTCACAAAGCATTATGACATTCTCTCATCTAAAGATGGTACATTTACTCTACTTTGCATCCATAGTCAACAAGTCTCAAATGTCTTTGGACAAGACAATGGTGAATAAATGCAACCAAAACAAACAAATAGGAGGGGGATGTTGGCCTAGCTCCAGCTGGTGGAGGCTCCTCCACATTGCTAAACTCGGTATCAGGGTTTCCCCTGTGGGTAGTGCGCCAAGTGAGTAAAAAAGTTTGTAATGCAACTTGTCCAATTGGGCTTTACCTCTTTAGGTATATATTCTTTTGGTATTTTGTTTCTCTGCTGCATTTTTTTTAGCATGCTTGCCACTTGGCTGGCAGTAGATTGAGTATGAAGAGACAAACCCTCCTCAATGCCATACATAGGTTTTCCAAAGACTGGCGTTGAAGCCTCTTTTTCTCATGCTGTGTGTCGTCATGTTGACAGAACAAGTAGGCCTGATAAGCTGGCTGGAACATGTCCACCTTATTAACAAAGATATCCATTTTAGGTTGGCTACAAACATCATCATTTCAAGTGTTGCTGATGAAATGTTTTAAAAAATGAGTGAGGCCAGAGCTGAAATAAAGACTAGCGGTACTCCACTGGAACCCCATTGCTCATCTGCTTCTTGCAGTATATCTGACTGCTGCTCATGGTGTTGTTGCCTGATTTAGTTCAAGAACAAGAAGACTTAGATTTGAAAGCTGCATAGCTGTCACTAAATATTTGCAACAGGAGTTTTTGTTTGAAATTTCATTTCATTGGCAAAATCAAAAATGAGCACTATGTTTGGCCAAAGCTGGGTTAGCACAAGCTGCCTGCTCTTAGTTAAGCTTTGTCCTCAGACCCTTCCAGGCCAACCCACACCCAGTCACGGCAGTCAGTTTGTAAAATTCACAGCACAACAAAACGTATTCTGTTTAAAATACTATACTACACTGTTACGCACCAAGCAGGTGATGATTGATCAGGACAGCTAGCCAGTGGATAAGTTAGCTGTCAATCAGAAGTCCATACCTCTATACATAAATGAAGTTATTGCTTTACATAATTTAGCTAACCTGGAAATTAGAATGTTAGTGCTTGAACCAGGTGTCCTGATAGCTGACCCAACTATAGCTGGCACCATTTCTATGGACTGATTTGATCCTCTGCACAGGGTTTGAAGCCATTCAGCTACTCCAGTTATGCTTTTCCACATCTCCACTTCACACTTCACACATTTCACCTACATAACCCCTCTGTTACTACCTCTCTAAGTACACCGGTGGCAGAATGTACAATTCCCACAGCATTGAGGTAGAATAAAGAATCTACAGAGGTGGAACAAGCGAAACAAATGGGGCTTAAGAGTGCTGTACATCCTCCAACTCAAATTTTAGTCTTCCAGCCCACAACAGTTACTGATGCTTCTACCAGTCACCCTGTTTTTCAGACGGGTTGTGTTTACTTAAGTATTAAAGTGACTTTCAAACAGTTAAAGTAATTCTGTAGTTTCTATAAAGTGTGAAAAAAGAAATGGCTCATATTTCATGTTGATTATGAAAAAAAAATCCCTCTAACTGACCCTGTCTGACTTTACAGCAGCGCCTACACATATTTTGTCAGTCTTTGTTGTAGATTGCTTTAGGTCTTGGTGAGGTTGTCAATCCTAATTTTATCCTACTGACTGTCCTTTAACGTCATCTCCAAGTACAACATCCACATCTCGTTAAGTTTATTTATTTAACTTTTGTAGTTTGATCTCTCGCAAAAAGCAGAGCAGCATCTGAATGCTCAAAACATCACAAAGGAAGGTTGTCAACTTTCATCTTTCTCAAAACCCATTTTTGAAATTTGTTTTATACTGCACAATAACTGAACCTGTAATGAATTATTTTCATTTGAGTCTGAAGTTCATGTTTTAAAATATATTTGACATCTTGAAATTGTTAAAGTAATTATTTAGCACTGAAACACGACATTATTATAAAGACAGAAAAAAACTTTGGTGAGTGACCTGCATTGACTTGAAGCTAAAGTTGATCAATGTCAGAGATACTGCATTTCCACCAAAAAAAAATTAATGCTGGACATCTCTGTTCAAAATTATGGGAAAAATTCCAAAGTTTTCAGAGTTCCTTGTGACTGATCTTTATTTTTGTAAGCATTTACATCCATCCATAGGTGCACTTATTCCTCCATTTGAATAAGTCTTCCTATTGTAAATACACAAAGAAAAACTTGTCACTTGCTTCCAGGGGAGTTAAAGACTTAAAAAAGATTGTAAAATGAACCATAATTTTAGCATAGTGGACCAGGAAAAGATGTTGGATATTTTCATTGCCAAAATGAAGGGCCTCCAAATCGAATTCTTTGTCCTTTACTAAGTCTATTAAGATGTTGATAATATTTTCTGAACAGATGGCGCAAAGGACAGAGTCCAACGAACAAACATACAAAAGAAAGGCAGACGAGTGGGTCACATTTTAGCCAAGTGAGTCATTGTACTGTACATGCTGATCACCAGAGGTGATTATGGACTTTATGAAGGTAACAATAAATGAATAAATATTTCATAAAAATGTCAAGGAGAGGATTAAACACACCAGACTGCATGAGAATAGTTGACTGTCACTCCATGATTCCAGTCCAGTGTGGGGAGTTGTATGAAATGTATAAAGCTTCCACATCTATTGTCTCTGACTCAAAGTAAATAAAAGTTGCTTCCTTAGGTTTTTGTTAGAAGTAAATATAAATTTCTGATTCAGAATACAAAAAGACTGTGAATCATGAGACTTTTATGAATGACTCAGTCAGAAAGTAAATTATGATTGATTCTGTGAGTCAGATCCAGCGTAGGAACGATTTAGTTCTAATAACCAAGTTGGATAAATAACAACCTTGACTGGGATTTAGTAGAAGAACCTTTAGTAAGAAGGTTTACAATATTTTAACTGAACCCTTTATAGGGCAGTCAATAAAATACTTGAAATTTCAAAATTTAAACTCCAGAGGGCTACTGGAGAATATTAAAGGACTTCTACTAACATTGTAATTTTTTTTTTTTTTTGTAATATCCAAAGAATGTAGTTTTACTGAAGTGATCAAACATGGTCACTTGCCCTAAGGGTTAAGTTATAGATCTTTTTTCCTCTTCCACATACTATTATCTTTTTTGAATCATAAAGGAAGTATATTATGATGTTTTTTCAAAGGTTGACACTTTTTTGTAAGGTCTTAATGAAATGTCTCTAAAATGTTTAGGTCAAACATAATGTTCAACAGCTCTTTTTTCAAACATTTATTTATAGTCTTTCATAGTGGCCTGTTTTAAGGGGAGGAGTCAGACACTACACTTGACTTTGCTTCTTTCTTGTGTATTTCTTTTTTTTTTTTAATTTCATATTTAGGTTCTCTCAAACGTAGGGACAGGACTGTGATACGTCAGAGTTTTGGATTAGGTGGTCACTTCAGACACCCTAAATACTGTGCATGCTTTCATGTACATTTTTTTCCCCATTTTTTTAAGCATACCCTGGTAGCTATAGATATGAAATCAAATGTGATGATTTTTGAACCTGCGTTATTGTCTAAAAATATGAGCTGAAAGAAGTAACTGAGGATCATGAGATGAGTTAAGGACATCTCTTATGACAATCCAAGACTCCTGTGTATACAGCAAGAGACCTGATAAGTAGTGAATGATGGATAGAACAATGGATGGATCATCAAACATCCATCCCTGAAAATTGACCTGTCCATGAAAAGATGAATTAAGATGACTGACTACAGTCCTACTGATAACATCCATTGACTAAATGCACTGGACACTTTAATTGACTCATTGGTTTTAAGTTTGGCTCTTTTTCTCAGGTTCAGACTGAGGGCACACACAGCACCGCTGGCAGAAGGTGCCTGCCAGTTATTTTATATGCAAATCATTGCTAAACTAAAAGTGAGGTTGGTAAAGGAACTCAGAGTACAAAAGAAACTATTTATATCAAACTATGTAGTACTTAAAGCCAGTCTTTGTAGCAATACTACTTCTGACCATATGGTGACATATGTGCTTTATTTATGTTATTTTTTTTTGGCAGAGAAGAGCCACTAACACTAATGAATGGCTGGCCCACTGGATGGACACTCTGTTGTATCTTGTGCCATGAACTTTTTTTTTTGTGATACGCTGCCTCCATGTGCTCAGACAGTGATATTGTTACACAGAGTGCCTTTAATATTTAAGCGAGGCCAGCAACTGGAACAAAATGTCAGAGGACTTTGGAGACAGTCGCTTTTGAAACTGATGCAGGGACACGCTTCATTCTGTAATGAGTCTTTTATCGATCTCCTCTTATCTACTCAAGCAACCAACTGGGTAGGTCAAAAGTTTGCCTTACTCAGAAGACAGTCACCTTCTGTGACTTTTTCCAAACATTTTTTTAATGTCTTTTCATCATGTTAATATCAACTCTCTTTTCCATTAAAGAAATGAACCAAAATCCTTAACACCTAATGAATCACCGGAGAAAATGAAATTCCAGTTTTCTAAGCTCTGTGTTACCCCGGTGTTTCTCTCATTGCCCGGACAGTCATGTTTCTTGTTAATTAAATTTGACATTAGCCACTATGTAAGCTGATGTTAAGCCATCTGCAAGAAGGGTATCGCCAGTTGAGGGTTGTCAGAGACGCAGGATATTACAGCCCTACATTTAAAAGAATAAAAGCGAACATGTGATTGATATCATTTGACAGAGTAACAAGGTCTGACTGTGTTAACAAGATTCTGCTCTGAATATAACCAATGGCAAAATGACCAACTAACAATGTGAAAAAAAAAAAAAACCTTGCTGTAAGTTTGTTTTGTATGATTGCCAAACACAGGAGTGAGAATGTTTGCTGATAGATGTTTTTTTAATGACCTAACAGGTGACAGTGAATCCCACTAGTATTCAATACTGAGCCAGGATGTAATTTTAATTCTTCTGATATAATGCATATGTCCCATCTACTGCCATTTTCACCAGACAGATCTGGCCCTTTTTTTTTGTCAGGTTGGGATGTGAACGTTGTATCAGTCCCACATTTCCTAACGAGTAAAATGTGAAGGGTTTAATCATTTTTCATGACGACCTAAGCACAGACCATAGAGATATTGTTTCCCACCCGAGGAATATGGTGTTTTCCGTCTTTTTCCCTTTTGGTTTTATTATTCACCTTTGCTTTGACGTGTATAAGTTGTGTTAAATTAAAATGCAGTAAGCGTCTAAGCATTCAACTGTGGATATATTTATTATTTTTGTCTTACAATTCTAACGTGTTCCTTTTTTAAACAATCATTTTTGTGAGATCCAGGTCAAGAGAAGCTCAGCACATTCCTCTAATTTTTATAGGTTTTTCATCAGCTGGACAAAATGAAACTGAAATTCTTAGTGATTAAAGCTACTTTTAGACTTACATTCCTGTAGGTCTAAGAAACAAAAAGTTCATATTTCACATTAATAGTATTGTATTTGTACTTTTATGTGATTTCTAAGACAAACCAACTAATTATGTTAATAAAATCTTCCTAGTTATTCACTTTTTCTCTCTAGATTTTTGCTTAAAGATGTAACAAGGTTGACATTTTTGTTCCAAAATCATGTTAGGTAACACAAAATACAAAATTTGGCTACTGAACACTGTTGAGAAAGAGGTTTTATTTTGAAATGCTGGTAAAGTATCTGCTGAAATTCAGAATCATAGCAAACACAAAATAATTACTAAAATGGATAAAAAAGGTGATATGGTTTTTTCCAAAGAATCCTTTTTGGAGCCCTTTCATTACTACCACAGAAACACAGCTCATGGATTAATACCTCTACAAATCAAGAGCATAAACAAATACCAGTCACATGTTCCTAGACATATCCATATATTTTGATAATGTTATATCAAAAAACAAGTTTTACAAAGTAACAACATAGAGGACAAGTGTGTTTCTTCTGAAAAAGTGGTATACACATTTGCCAGCACAAACATTTCTATATGACAGCTGAAAACAGTACAGACACCTCAGTAACAAAGACACCTACAGTAATATAAAAAAGAATTTTGTCTCAAATACAATATTTAAAAACAAGTTTCTACCTAAACTCAAGTACATTTGTTGCAAATGATTTATTTGTGTACAACCAGCTTTAAAACTAAATGAGGAAAATTCACACATGATGATGGATACAGGGAGCCATCCAACACTAGAAAATGTGACATTAAAATTTAAAAACCTTTCCATTTCTACGATGGCTGGGGTGGACTGGGAGAGGACGTGACACTCGGTTGTCCAACATAGTGCACAGTGCTGTGGTGTAGAAATCCAAGAAAGTAGGCACTTGGACACAATCAACTCCTGAACCCTTTTAAAAAAGAAAGCTTATATCGACTTTGTGTCCAAACACTGTTTTGCTACAAAAAAATAAATGTAACAAAGCCTTTTAATTATTGAGCTATTTCTTTGCTGCAGCACTGAAAAGGAACATAACTAAACAGAGATAAAATGCTGTTAGACACTTAAATACATTCAAATTTAGACTTCAGAAACATCAATTCACGTTACTTTTTTTTTTACATTGCAGTCACTTGCGATGGCTTATTGGGTTGCTTGGTCTGTCTCCCTACTGCAGTGCTGAAACTAGATGAAACTAGCCACAGTGGTGTTACAACCATAATGTGTATAAAAAAAGCTGTGATGGACTGGTGTTGCCGGTCCAGGGTGAATCTCTGCCTTTTGTCCGAATGAGAGCTGGAATAGGCTACAGTACATCCCTGTAACCCAAAATAGAAAAAAAAAAGCTGGTGGAGACAATGTATATATGTATGTATGTATGTACAAATAAAATGAAACGACATCTCCCATAGGTTTTATGAGATCTTTTCATTTTTCCGGCATTGTGGACAGCACAATACTGGCTTCACCCAATGTTAATTAAACAAAAGGTGTGTGACATACACATTCTCACTTAACCCTAGCCCCCAAAATCTAGCATATGGTAAGCCAATGATGCAAACTGGTGTCATCTTTCATGCAGTCTGATTGAATATGTTTGCCCATCCTGACTTCTGATGTCGTCAACAAAACCATATTTGAAACAAGTACTGTTGGCACTAAAGAAATGCCAGCCTGGTGGGGATCCAGGTGAAGTTAGTCCATCTGAAAGGGTCCAGACCAACCTGGAGGGGGCTTGACTGGAGGAAGCAGCTGTTCCTGCTGTTGTCAATGCTAGTAGCCGATGAGTCACTAGCATTGGAGGTTGTGCTCCAGCTGACCGAGGTAGCAGCCTTCAACTGTGGGCAACTGTTGCCTGCTGTTTAGCTAACCTTCATTCTTGGACCCTTCCACACCAACCCAGAGCCAGTTGTGTTGGTTTATTCATATACTGATCAGCATAAGCCACACTTTCTTTGAAATAAGAATTCCTCTGAACTCTTAGTGATCAGATCTTTCACTGAACTTCTGAGCTGTGAATCAAGCTCTAAGTACCCAAAATTCCAAAAGCTCATGAATACCATTACAGATCTATGATGCACCAATCACTTTATATAATTTTACTAGATGAGGTACATAAACACACAACCACAAGACATATACTGTCTTGGATGTGAAATCCAACTATAGAAACCAAAGGCAATTTATTGTACCACGCTGTAAATATGCTTATTTTTGCAGTAAAGTTTTACTTTTTAATATGTAAAATAGTCAACAGTTTAAGTGTATCAAAAGCACACTTATATGTTATGCAAGAATTTTGATGGAGAACTTTGATAAAATGTTTTGATCCCTTTTAAATGTTGATGACTGTGGAAAAACTCCCTTTGTCAGCCAACCCCAAGTGAACAGTCGAAGAACTTTGGGATTGTGTCAGACGAGCAAGCTGAATGTATCCTCTTGGTTGAAATACAAGTGCAACAATTAAAAATAAATAAATAAATTAAAAACAAAATAATAATAATAATAATAATAAGAGTCTGTAAGTGGTCTAGATGATGTACGATTAAACAAAAGTTGGTATGTTGTTGCATCCATCCATCCATCCATCCATCCATCCATCCATTTTCTATACCCGCTGAATCCAATTACTGGGTCACGGGGATGTTGTTGCATATGTTTTTTAAAGCCCATTACAATTATTCATAATCCTCTCTACACACCCACCCCCTGACGAGGTCTGGCCTTCAATTCAAGGCAGTGCTACTTTGTCAGTTTAACACACGATAACGTCACCTTGGATCAAAAGACTGTAACACAGAAGGAACCCAACCGGCTAAGCTGCACAAAGAAACTGGAACTCCAGATGCATGTACAAAAACAAACAGCATTCACCCCACCTTCTGACAAGAGCTGACCTGCCAAAAATAATTTGCTTGACACACAAGCTCACATGGGCCACTGAGATTTGGGAGGAGTAAACATTGTGCCCTCCGGACTCCTTTTTAGTGGAACATTAATATCCTGTTCTGCATAGATTCCCAAAGACATTTATGTGTGTTTTCAGAGCCATAATTTGCTCCTAACTGCATGGCTCAGTCTTGCTGCTCTCATTGCCAGTGCAGCTGAAAAACCCTCTTTGAGTTACTGAACCCATATACCTGTCAGAAAAACAGATGAAGTACAATTGGCAGCAACACACTTTTTTTTTTTTGCACTAGTTGAAACAGGAAAAAGAAAAAGAAAAGAATCAGATAGTAAATACCAGATTTCTAATCGTAAAGTGGCCAGAAAGCTTCAAAATGACACAAGGCATTTTCCTTCACTGGTTTAATTACTCAGTTTATAATTAGATTACCTGTAAAGTTAAAAAAAAATCCTGTTTGTGATCGCCATGATTTTATGTATGTGCCTATGTGGATTCAACAAGCTGTAGCCTTGTGTCACAGGCTGTAAAAATATATTGTATATATATATGCGCATATTATAGAAGTGCAATCCCAACCTCTTTTACTTTGAAAGAAACTTCAGAAAGCCCTCTAAGGAAAGGCTTTCCTGACATAAACATGAGGAGATGTGATGCAGGAATCTTGATTACTGTCATAATAATTTTTTTAAAAACCCGCACAGCAATTTGTCCTTGTCTCTTGACAAGGACAAACATTGCATGATGGAGCGACTGTACTGAAAAAGGTTATGTCCTGGAGGTTGAAGGTTTGATGGAAACTGCGCTGTTATCCGGAGTGAACTCCAGCATCTGGAGCTAGTTTATATATTAGCAGTAATCTCATATTATAGCTTTCACCTCAGCAGTAGGACATATAAACCATAAATCAGCCAATGCAAACTAACCAGGAAGCATTCTCTTCTACCTCCTCCTTCATCTCTGTCCAGATTCAATCACACTAGGGATCAACATGGGAGTGGGAAAATTTATCTCTCCAGCATAAATCTTTCATCTCTTCCAGAAATGCTAGTTCCAGCTGACCTGCCTCCTTCGTGCTGTCACTGTTGCCGTCTCTGGTTGTTGTGCAATATTAACTTATATTTTCCAAACAGAGGCAGCTCCAAACTAAGTGACAGGGCTGCGTTATGACAGAGTTTTTGATTTGGTAGTTAATTGATGTACCTAAATATTTACTTTCATGCACAAAACTTGTTTTTTTTGTGTGTGTGTTCTATGTCCCCTTTAAATATGTCATTCAGTGAGCTGCTTAGATTTGCAGGATAGTGTGACATGACAGAATCAGATCAAAGTTGAATTATCCAGCTATCTTCATTTCCACTAGACATCAGATCACATTGAATTCACTGCTGCTCTGAAATGGGTACATCTTTTGAAACACTGGTTTCAAAAGATGCACACCCTATAGGCAAGAGGGGGTGGAGACAAGCATCCGAATCCACCCACAAAACCAGCTGCTTTAAACAGAGATGTAGAGATCTGGTTGAAAAGGGTACTACTGTCAAAGACATTTCATTAAGACCTTCAGGAAACTCTGCGAGATTGTCAAAAAAAGGGCTTGATATCACTTTCAATTAAATCAAAAATAAATATTTTGCAGTGGTTCAAGACATGAAATTCATCAATTAAAAGATAAAATGCTTACTTTTAGCTTTAAAAAAAGCACAAAAAATCTGTGCTTGACAACAAATGTTGCAACAGCCTTTTTTGTCACATTTTCTCAGACATTTACAGACATTTACAAACACACCCTTTACACCTCCTCAGTTACCCAGCCTGCTAGAGAACAGTGCTGATGGTGTCAAAGTCCTTGCTGATCTGAGAGTTGCTGGGCAGTGACTTGAGGTACTCCAGGTGCCTCCTGGCATCCTCTTGATTGTGCCTCACATAATAGATGACATAAGCAATCACCATGGTGAACCATCCAAACATGGTGACAAACATGGCTACGTCAGTGGTCTTATGGTGAAAGTTGCAGAAGTTGATCCCTGAGTCCAGCACCTGGATGACCGGTTTGCCTGCATACTCCTCTTGCACTGCTGTGTGGCAAATGACCTCGTTCACCGTTTCAGGGTCCAGCCTCAGCTCCCTCAGCACCTCCTGCAGTGTACACTCACAGTGCCAGGGGTTGTTCGAGAGGCTGATTTTTGCACGCAGGCGCGCAAATGCCTCTTTGGGGACACTTTGAATGCGATTGTTAGATAAATCCAGTACGAGGAGGCTATCAGAAACACCTTGGAATGCTCCGACGTCCACGGTCTCTATGTCATTGCTGGACAGGTCCAACTCCTGAAGGTGGTGTAGTTCTTTGAAGGCATGGTTGGGGATGTGAGTGATGTGGTTGGCTGCCAAAAGCAGGACGACGGTTTCTCTCGGTAGATCAGATGGGATCTTCTCCAGGTTTCGTGACATGCATTGGACCACTGTCAAACCGTTCTTCTCGATGCAGTGACAACTTGAGGGGCAAGCTGTCACTGATGTGTTTGCAAGAAATGTTCCAAAGAGGAACACACATAAAGGAGAAATGCCATTGAGCATCAGGGATTTCCCAGGCATACCAAGTCCTGCTAAGTCCTGCATATTCAGCAGTGACTTCCGACAAGTCCTGTCAGCCAAAAGTAATCATAGTTAAATCTGCTTTTTTTTTTAACATTAAAAGGATTTGGTCACTACTTGGCTACAGTTCATAATGCCAAAATGATCACTTTATACAAAGAAATGGGGACACTTATCCAGAAATGATCCATTTGAAAAGATTTGAAAGCATGTCCTATTATCTTTTGAAATACATTTCAAAAGACCTCCTCCAAAAATTGCACTGCTTGCCGTACATATTCCAGTTGCAACCTGTTATCTATGATTTATAATGAGGGCATGGAAAGCTTCAGAAGGCACACGAGCCAATACTGGAATTGACAGGACACGTTGCGTACTGAAAGAAAGCAGAGAAAAGTAGCGTTAGTCTTTAAAAGAATAATAGTAGGTCTCACCGAAGCATACAAATCAGTAAAAACAGTGTCTCTGTAAAACATCAAACCAGACTGTATCCCACAAACACAAATGAATCTTTAAAACCAATTACCTTTGTCTTTCCAAAATGAGCACTGTAAATGCTATTTCTGCTGTGTTTACAAAATATGTAATGTGATTACTGAGAAAATCCATTTCACTTCTGCGAAATCTCATAAACCAGCCGGCACTCTTGCAAACAGGTCATTGCCTGTATTTTCTCATTCAATTAGTCAAAGCATAATTTTGCCTCTGATCTTAGGGCTTTGCACAAATATATCTTAATTAAAAGCTCTAACAGCAAAAGAAGGAGGGACAAGTAACAACAAACCTAGCTCTCCAACAACAATTATGCCAAATTTTTTGTGTTTGTGTGTTTGCAGGGCTCTCTCTCATATCAAGGTCTGCCGTCTCTCATTCACAGCCCCATGATAAGAATAGCCATGGGAACAAAAATTACTCAATTTGTCTTGCAGTACGATCATCACCTCTGGAATGTGCACCGTCTGCTTGGCTAAACTGATCACACAATCAAACCCCTGGACATGTTCGAGGTCATCCGCTCTCCCTTCTCCTCATTTTTCTTGTCATCTTTGCTTCCTTTGCTTCAGGCCACATATCAGCATCTCTATCGCTCCCTTGCGGGTCTTAAAAAAGGGCCAGTGACGTCCTGATTAGTCCGAGTTCAGCAGGAGGTGTGGAAAAGACGTGACACAGACACACAACCAAGTGCAGCAAAACACCCAGCAGTCTAGTGCCACAGCTGCATCCTTAAGTAAAATGATAAACGTTAGGGAATTGATTAGGGAGAGTGTGGCTTAAGCTTGTCTCACCAGTAGTTACCAGCCTGTTTTTTGTTGTAATCTTTAAGAATGAAATCATGTGTGCCCCCCCCCCTCCTTTTTACATGTGGGCTATCTAAAGAGGACAATAAGGGTCCATCTTTTTAGGAAAACCTGGCTATTTCAATTTAATTGTAAGAAAACTGGAGTGTTGAGCAGTCAGTCTGAAAATGTTATATGGTATTGCAGAATTCAATCATATTAGCACATGGTTTAATATTTGGAGAAGCTCCTAATTTAGTAAAAGCCAAGATAAAGAACTAATAAAATAACAGCCTCCACTGGCTCAACTTGCTGACCCTCAAATGTGTTAAAAACCACTTATGGATGAGCTTGTGTAGAAAATGAATCCCATTTGAAGTCCCATCTTAGTTTAAAGAAATCTTAAGCTTTCTGGAAACATTTAAAAACGGATTGAAGAAGGTAACAAAAAACAAACAAACAAAAAAAAAACCCAACCCACCACTTCAAGACGTCGGCGTCTTCTGCGAGAGAAAAATCAGCATCACGGTAAAGTTCCTCAGCAGGGAAGTTACAGCTATTTCTCCGAAAGGAATCATCCCCACCTCCCGACTCCGCTTTCTCCTTTTCTTTAATGCTTTCTTCTAAAAAACAGCAGGAGTACTTGTTGATGGAGAAGGTGCTGGTTGTTGGAGTCCGCGCAGGTGCGCCAGGAGCACCGCTGCTCTGCTTCAACACCTCCACGAGCCAAGCGCGCCTCGCTCCACGGCGAGGATTCCCGGCGAGCGCGTGGGCTGTGCTGCTGCGCTGCTGGCAGCTGTCCGCGCGCTGCTGCAGGAGGCTGGATCTCCCCAGCTGACTGTCTCACTGTCCGCCTGTCGACCCGCCAGAACCCCCCGCCCGCCCCCCCCCCCCCCCCCCCCCCCCCCCCCCCCCCCCAAACACACACACACACACACACACACACAAATCCCTTTAATCCCCCAGTATACAGAAGCCCTAAAGCAGTACAAGGCAACAAAGGGTTAACACACACACAAAAAATATTAGAATTTTGCTAGACAAGCCTTTGAAGTGATTTTATTTTTCTGACAGAGAAGTTGAT